>LN483708.1:143792-163106 GCA_900002565.1 Culicoides sonorensis | reverse complement strand
ACAACATTTTACTTTATTACAAATTCAGAAAAGATTTTAAAAATAATAATGGTTATGGTTTTTATTTTTCAAAATTCAGATTTTCAAGCACAGATTTGTGTATTTATTTAATTAAATATTATATTATTTATATATTTATTTTGCATTCCAACTTTCATGAACCAAAATGCCCCATCCTCCCCTATAAATAAAAAATTAAGCAAATTTAACCATTTTTCGCTCTTAAATATACAAAGGGTCTCTACGGCAACATTTTTAAATTTTTTTTTTCATTTATTCAAGAACAAAAATATAATTTTATCAAAAAAGTCAAAATTTTCAAAAATGTCAAAATTATCAAAAAAGTCAAAATTTTCAAAAAAGTCAAAAATTTCAAAAAACTCAAAATTTTCAAAAAACTCAAAATTTTCAAAAAACTCAAAATTTTTTAAAAAAGTCAAAATTTTCAAAAAAGTCAAAAATTTCAAAAAACTCAAAATTTTCAAAAAACTCAAAATTTTCAAAAAACTCAAAATTTTTTAAAAAAGTCAAAATTTTCAAAAAAGTCAAAATTTTCAAAAAAGTCAAAATTTTCAAAAAATTCAAAATTTTCAAAAAAGTCAAAATTTCAAAAAAGTCAAAATTTTCAAAAAACTCACAAATTTCTTTCGTCATTTTCAAAATTTAAAAAAAAATATTTCAAAAAATCGAACATTTTGGGCTTTTGACCATTTTCAGGCTCTGGAGCCTAATTCTTGAGCCCAATTTCTGAGCCCAATTCCTGAGCCTAATCTCAGAGCCATTAAGTTAAAATTCATTTTAGTAAACTTCTCCATTCAAAAAACAAATTATCAATTATTTTAAATTTTTAACGGTTTTTCAGGCTTTGGAGGCTCTGGAGCCCAATCTCAAAACTAATGAGTTTAAAATCATCCTTAAGACCTCTTCTGTCTAACAAAAAAAACTAGACTTCGCTCCGATGGACCATTCCGGAGTTATGCGTGGATCGGACAGACTTACAGACTTACGGACTTAAGGACTTACGGAGTGACGGCGGACAAACCGTCTGTAATAGTGCATTTTTTCTTACGAAATGCACTAAAAAACATCAATTTTACAAGTGTCAGTTAAATAACATAAAATATCTTTTTGGAAACTTAAATACTTTTATAAAAGCGATCTTAATTGACTGTTAAAATTGATTTTGTGACATTAAAACATTTAAAAATAACGAAATACAACAATGCCCCGTGTACCAAAATGCCCCATTCTCCCCTAATGTAAAATTATAATAAAGTTACTGTAAAGTAGATAAATCTAATATACGATGACCTTCCGTATATTGACGAAAAAAGAAAATGAGAAACCGTATATTGACGAAAAAATAATTCAAATTTAGCGTTTATTGACGAAAAATAGAAGTTCAAAAATTTATTAGAAATCTGAGTAAAATTTATACATTGAAAAACCTATTTTTGCTTTGAAATAAGTATTTATGTGAAAAACATTTAAAATGCTAATATTTAGAAATGAATTTAGTGATTAGAAATGAAAATATATGAATTTTTGAATAGGTCTTTAATGTTACAAAAAATTAAAAAGAATAATAAAAACAAAGATTATTTTCTTAAATTTAAGTCCAAGTTAACAGAATAAATTATTAAATATTTAAAAAAAAGTAAGGAATTAGCTGCCGCAGCAAATCCATAGTTTTGAGCGCGTATATAATATTTAATAAATATTTCATATTTTTATTGAAAATGTCTTTTTAACGGTTTTTTTTATATTTTAAATCAATTTTTATTTTGACAGCTCGAATAATCTGAATCAGAATCGTGATGAAGTAATGTGCCGTGTATATTACGAGTTTTTATACATACTCACGTATCCTGTACAGACAATTCTAAATTATTACATTTTTAAAACAATTTAATTAATGTAAATAAAAATTTAATTAAAAATAAAAACATTTTTACACTAAACGTTTCATTAATCGAAAACTACTAATTGTACCAAAATAGGTCATTTGACCCGTTGTGTATTTTAGAGCGAAAAATTTTTAAATTTGCTTGGTTTCTTTTTAAAATGTCAAATTATAATAAAATGAATCTAAATTCAGCCATATATAATGTAAAATTTTCATAAATTTTATATTTTTATTAATTTTTTTATAACATTTAATTAAACAATATCACTTTTTGCAACCGAGTATTTTTCATGAATTTTGAATATTTCTTAAATTTTCTAAAACCAGTTATGAAAATGTTGATGTAAATGGCACATGTTCATTTAATTTATGATACGTTAGTGATTCATTAGCAAATATCAGAACATAATTTGCTATAAAAAGCTAAACTGAGCAAGTAAATGCATCAAAACGAGCTCAAGGGTCAAATGACCCTGAATGGTACAATTAGTAGGTGTGAGTTTTTTTGGCACTTTCCTCGGTGGAAGGAAAAAATTAATAATGCAAAACTGTAGTTAGGTGAAAGTTATGAATTTACATTACTAGCTTTTTCCATTTTTAGTGCACTTAAAATTAGTTTTCCACATTCAAAATTGAAAAAGGGTCAAATGACTCCTGCCGAAACGTTTAGTGTTAAAATGTTCTACAATTCGTAAGTAAATATTCACAACAAACGTTTTTTTAAAAAAAATAAATTGGGTGGGACACATTGCTCCACATCAAAAGAGAAGTAAAACCCTTAGTTTTGACGTTTCACTTATTAATTAAATTATATATTTTTATGGTTAGTTCAACCAACAGTATATATGACATATTAAAATAAACAAGAGTCCAATTGCATTTCTAACGATCAGTTTTTTATATTGCGACTGGAAAATAACTAATATTTAATTTATGGGCTTTTGCCCACAGAAAATCATACAGCTGATAATTTGATAAAATGACTTGCCGTTTACTGAAACTCCTTCGTGTTTGAATAAAATTATTTCAAGTTTTATTAAAAACCTCTCCTGTTAAAATCCATAAGTTGAAATTAAAATTTCATTAAATATGTTTAAAACATCAGTAAGACACAAAACATCGCTCACATATAATAAAAATGTTGTACAAGTATATAAATAAATGTAAATTGGCAGTCTGACAATAATCTAAAAATTTAATTTCAGAAACACCTATTTGATGCTATGAGACTTTCGTCTTCCTCAACAACGAGTTAGTGTCTCGGCTATTTTTGTTCAACTTGCACGCGTTTTTTGCCTAGAAAATACTATAATTAGAAACAACGTTTATAAAATCATACATGACGTTTAAAAGAATTTTAATCAAGATACTATACTATATTATATTATAAATTTGTTACATCATAACGATTATGTACGAAAATAAATTAAAAGTTCATAAATATCGATATGTATATAATGTTTAATACATTCAATTGACTGGTACTATAATATATATTTTGTTATAGCGTATAGAAAATACCTATAGTAGCAATATCTATTTAAGGAACAAAATAATATGTATTCAGTACTACCTATTACAATACTTTTTATGGTGATTGATTTAATAGATTGTTCATTGTCCAACGTGACATACCACCATGATACAGCAACAAAATGTCAGGATGGACTATTATTGTCAGTCTGGAAACCAGAAGATAATTTAACAACAGGGGATCGGATTGCTAGAGGATTAGTTTACTTTTTTTGTCTTATATATCTTTTCATCGGTGTATCAATTGTATCTGATCGTTTTATGGCAGCTATTGAAGTCATAACTTCAAAAGAAAAAGAAGTTAAAATAAAGAAACCTGGAGGAGAAATTCAAATAGTAGTAGTAAGAGTCTGGAATGAAACTGTGGCGAATTTAACTTTGATGGCTTTAGGGTCTAGTGCGCCAGAAATTTTGCTTTCGGTAATTGAAATAATGGCAAAAAATTTTGAATCTGGTGATTTAGGTCCAGGTACAATTGTCGGATCAGCTGCTTACAATTTATTTGTTATAATAGCAATTTGTGTACTAGTGATACCAAATGGAGAAGTTCGAAAGATAAAACATCTTCGAGTATTTTTTGTGACGGCAACATGGTCAATTTTTGCTTACATATGGCTCTATCTTATACTAGCACAGATTTCACCTGGTGTTGTAGATGTGTGGGAAGGTTTTCTAACATTTTTGTTTTTCCCCGCTACAGTTATGACAGCTTATATAGCAGATAGAAGGTTGCTTATATATAAATATATAGGCAAACAGTATAGGATGAACAAGAGAGGCGTTATTGTGCAGGCAGAAGGTGAAACGAATATTGAACTTGGAGAATCTGACACGCTAAAAAGGCTACAAGAAAACGGCATTAGTGAAGAAATTCGGGACTTTGAAGAGTCCAGAAGAGAATACATATCAACATTAAAAGATTTGAGGAAAAAATATCCACAGCATGATTTACAACAATTAGAAATAATGGCCCAAGAGCAATTAATGAATAAAGGTCCAAAGTCACGGGCTTTTTACCGCATTCAAGCAACAAGAAAAATGATGGGTAGTGGAAATATAATGAAAAAAATATCAGAACGAGCTCAGAGTGACTTAAGTGAAGTTAGAGCCGAACTCAAGCAACATGATATGCATGTACCAATAGAAGAAGAAGCGCCATGTAAAATTTATTTTGAGCCTGGCCATTATACAGTCATGGAAAGTTGTGGAGATTTTGAAATTCGTGTAGTTCGAAGTGGCGATCTCTCATTGAAAATATCAGTTGATTATGAAACAGAAGATGGTTCCGCTGAAGCAGGAAGTGATTATGTGGGAAAAAAAGGAACCCTAACTTTTTTACCAGGAGTTGACGAACAAAGATTTAAAGTTGAAGTAATTGATGATGATGTTTTTGAACAAGATGAGTATTTCTATGTAAGGCTGAGTAACCCTACTGAACCTGCAATTTTGGTTACACCTAAGGTAGCAACAGTGATGATTTTAGATGATGATCATGGGGGAATTTTCGCATTCAACTCTAAAGATTATGAGTTAGTCGAATCTGTTGGAACATTCGAATTAAAAATACAAAGATATTCTGGTGCAAGAGGAAATGTTAAAATCCCGTTTTATACAGAAGATGGAACAGCCAAGGCTGGCAAAGATTATTTACATCTAGAAGGAGAGTTGATTTTTCAAAATAATGAAATTGAGTAAGTAAATTTTGTATTTTCAAAACAGTTGAATTGTATTATTAATCAGTGTTTTTTCTAGGCATAATAGAAGTGGGTTAGACCTATTTTATTAATTTGGCCTTTTTGGGCCTTTTTTGAACATTGAATGGCTCCTGTGGGGTCAAAGAGTGGAATTAGAGAGTTATGGCCAAAGAAGAAAATTTATTTTTCTTAGTGTTCTATCGGATAAAAGAGCTAAAAAAGATGATTTCTAATTTTTTTTTTGACCTGCCTTTTCACTTAAAAAATATATATATTTTCACAAGATTTTATTTATGGTTAGGAGGTTAATTTTTTTTGCTGTACATGATTCTGGACACGATTTTATTTTCGTCCAAAACAAGTGGATCCCTTGTGAGCTACAATGTTTACTTGGACCACTTTTTGGATTTTCATACTAAATTATTGAGAAATCATCCAAAAACGGTTCAAATTAAGTTGAGCACTTTGAAAATGGTAAATACATGAAAAATCGTTGATTGTATTTTTTTTGGTATCTTCAATTTAAGATCCACACGATCCAAATGAGATCCACTTGTTTTAGACGAAAAAAAATCGCGTCCAGAATCATGTACAGCAAAAAAAATAACCACTTAGAGGTTATATTGTCCGAAAATATATACAGTTGTGTGTAAAATAATAGCAGTGAAATGTGTTTTTCATACAAAACCACCATTTTGAGGCTCAATTTAAGTATATAACGAGTTCTCAGAATATTTTCTAATCTTCTACAAAGTTGTTCATATAGTCTAGGAGAACACATTTCTAATAGAGCACATTTTTGTATTTCCACGTGTTTAAAAACTGTGAAGCTTTTTTTGTAGCAAATTTCCATATAAAAATTGCACTTTTTTAACAATTTTTCACAAAAAGCTTCACAGTTTTTAAACGCGTGGATTTACAAAATAGTGTTTTATTGAAAAAGTGTTCTCCTAGTGTATACAAACAACTTTGTAGAAGATTAGAAAAAAATCTGAGAACTCTTTATGTTAAATTGAGCCTCAAAATGGTGGTTTTGTATGAAAAACACACTTCACTGCTATTTTTTTACACACAGCTGTAGATAAGGGTTCTTAAAAAAAAAAAAATTTTTTTGTCCAACCGGATTTCGATTCAGAATTCAATTTTGAACAAATCGTAGAAGAACTTTTTTTTTGTTCATATTTACAAAAAACTTGCGAAATTGATTTTAACCCAGATTAGGCTACAGTCCTTCCAGAAGGCCAAGCAAGTTTGACTTAAATTCGTTTAAAATCATACTTTGGACAAATGAACAGTATCGGAAACTGTCCAAAATGGTTCTTAAAAATGTTTTTTATGAAATTAACATAAAAATTTACAGTAGCGAGGGGCAAGATTTTCAAAATATTGGAAGATCTTAATGAATTCCAAAAATCACATCATTTTCCGATGTCAAATTCGCTCCTAAAACCGATAAAAAAGTAAAATTTGGGGGTTCCCATACAAAAAACTTTGCGACCGACCATTTTAAGGAATTTCGTGTTATTGAGGGTTTTGCATCATGTTTCATTAAAAAAGTATACAATTTATAATTTTTTTTGAATTTCTTATTTTTTTATTGGAAAGTTGAGATTTTTCTAACCTGTTTTAAGTATCTAATCACTTTTGTATCTTTTGTAGATCAAAAGTTACAAGTATTTTTGGTTTAAGAGAGAGATTTTAAATTTTGGTCAAAAACTAATAAATTTACGAAAAAAAATCGATAGTTTATTTGGTAAAGTTATAAAAAACTGTATAATTTTCAACTTTTTCTCGCATTACTGCAAAAAAATCATGAAAAAACTCGACTTTTTGGCTAAAACTCTCGTTTTTCAAAAAATGGTCATAACTTTTGTTCTAATAAAGCTACAGAAGAGTTTAAATACTTAAATCGCATCAGAAAATTCTCACCTTTTTGATTTTAATACTTAAAAATATCTAGATGAGGACTTTCATGATGCAAATTGATGAAAAAGTTCAAAGAACTTGAAAATAAACTCGAAAATCGGTCAGTCGCAAGGTTTTTTCTATGGGAACCCACAAATTTTATTTTTTTATCGGATTTAGAAGCAAATTTTACATCGGAAAATGATGTGATTTTTGGAATTCATTGAGAACTTCCAATATTTTGAAAATCTTGCCCCTCGCTATTTACAGGAGGAAAATAATTTTATATTTCAAAATTGAAGTTTTTTATAAAAAGTCGAAAAGTATGCCGACTGTTGGAAGAGAATAATTTAATTTCTCTCTCATTTTTTCATTTACTGGCTTTGGTGTTGTTTTGATAGTGACTGCTTTCAAGCCGACTACTTTTTTCACATTTTCTTGCCCTTCCTTGGACGATCCGGAGCCACGTTTACCTCTACTTCGAGGTCCCATTCTTGGGAATAATTATATGATAATTCAAATTATTAAAACTACAAATTGCTTATTGAAATTTAAATAAATATAGGACTGACAGAAAAACACGTTGTTACACAAAGATAACGTACTCTCTCTCTAATTTTGTTATAATCAACATATAAGGGTCTTCCAATTTCATTTGGTGTTTCTTGTCACCCCACCCACGGTTTTTCTTGAAAAAATCCTGGGGGATATATTTTTTTCATATATTTTCAGATTGTTGAGGCAAACTGTTTTTTTTTATTTAAAAACGTTAATTTTTAAAACCCATGACAGCAATGTATTATCGTACATTTTTGAAAATCTGTATACTAAACAATCCAAATGCTGTCATATTTCACTGTTTTTTTTTATTTTCATCAAAAATAATTTTTAATTGATTTTAAATGTTTTGAAATAAAACATTTATTTGATAATGTTTTTGTATAATTTGATTCAAAACCATGTTTTATTTTTACGAGAAATACATTTTTGTTTTTTTAGTGTCAAACGTGTATGAGTGCATATATTCGGTCTTAGTTTTCCATTGTGCGGAGTTATTTTGAGTTGGGATTATTTTGGAGAAAATTTCCAATATTATGCAGAAGAGAAAATTATCAAAGTATATTTGAAAATATGTTCCGTTAGCCAAAATATTGATTAATTTGCTGTTTAATCTCATTCATTTTCAAGTTTTCTTCTATGAGAAGATTGTAAAAAAGAAAATAAAGTTATTCAGCATCGTAAAAACCACTAATAAACGTACTGTAAACTAATAATTACAAAATAAATTATAAATACTTTTCATATAACTTTGTTTCATGCTTCAAAAAATGTTTGAAAAATATATTGAGAGAAATATATACACACCCATCCCCCATGGTTTTTTTTTAAAAATGTGACAAGAAACCAAGGCCGGATAACAAAATATATTGCGACTTATAAATTGATTATAACTTGTTAAAGTAACGAAATGTTTAGTAATATGCAGAAATAAAAATAATAATTTTTATAAATGTATATTACTAAATTATAACCACTTGTTGTGTATGTGTTGTATAGTATCTATACGAAAATTATAAATGAGAAATATAAATACTGAGTAATAAATATTTCCACTTTTCTTGTTTATGTTGTATGGTATTTGTATGAATCATAAATATGATGATGAAATGTATGAACGTATTTTTTCTGAGTAAAAATATTTAAATAGTAAATAAATATCAATTAAATTTGTTAATTATCCAAAAAAATATAAAATATTATTAGTAATAAAATTAGTTTTAGGCGAATTAAAAAGTTAATTGTTGAGGAGAAATTTTTCAAATTTCAAATGATTTACAAAAATTATATTAAAATAATATTAATATGAAAAATATGCATTTATCAATTATTAGATTTTGATTAGAGAATATTGCATGTGATTATTATAATTATAATAGAAAAGCTTTAGTAACCAGACTTTTCTTTTAAATAAATTTCATTTATTTTAATTCTTTATAATAATGAAAATAAAAGAATTTTTTTTTCATTTGTCAAAAAGTCTTGAGCGTATATTCATTTTTTTATATTATTTCCACTATTTCTGAAAAATTAATAAGCTGGTCTAAGATACGGATGATAATTCGTTGCGGCAACATTCTTTTCAAGATCCGATAGACTGAGAGGAAAATAAATAATTGAACTTATTTTAATTTCTTCAGAATTATCAAATCCATTATTCAATAAAATATTTAATTAAAATAAATACTATTTTTTTAAATACATAAAATATGTTCACAAAGAAGAACGAAAACTTGAACATTTTAAAATTCATCAAAAACAAAATTTGAGTAACAATAATATATGAGTCATTTATAACCACTTTTTTGTCACAAATTGAAAATTATAACCAATTATAACCAATATAAATGCATATAAATAAATATAAATACAATATTTAAATTATAAACGTATAATTTCTGTATTTCTCGACAATTTGTTACTAATTTAAATTATAAATTTATAGCCAATATGGCCTGGCAAGAAACACCAAATGAAATTGGAAGACCCTAATGTAACAATATAAGTAAGAAAAATGCAAAAAAATAATTTTTTTCAATATTGAACAACTTTCTCATATATCACTTTAACCTCTTCCCATCAGATTTTTCAGAAAATCTATTTTTTAATTACCATATTTTGTGAAATATATGTCGTAGAAAAAAATCTAATTATGTTTTGGAAACAACAGAAAAACAATTCTAGCGCCGGTGTGTAATATACTTTTATTTTCCTAAACTATGGTTTAGTACGTATACACACACATACTAAACCATCGTTTATTAAAACCCAAGTATATTGCACATGGACGTAAGAATCTTAAACAAGATTTTAATTTTTGTAAAAAAAGTTGAGTTTTAGAGCGAAAATTATAAATTTTTCATATCAGAAGCGTAATTTTTATACTGAAGCGTAATTTTTATACTTTAAAGCGTAAAAAGTACGCTTTTATTTCTCAGAGCGTAGTTCTCGAGTCTGTAGATAATCTGTTTCGCGAAGCTTGATGTGAAATACATTGCTGTATCATCAGCTTACAATGCCAAATGACTATTTGCATCAAGAGGTATATCGTGCGTATATATATTATACAAAATTGGAGACATGACTCTTCCTTTCGATGTTCCATAGTGAATTTCTTGTATCTCTAATAGTGTGTTGTGTATGCTGACTTGAATGTTATTGATTGGGGTTTTTCATTTTTATCAATTTGTAGATGAGGCCATTATGCCATACCGAGTCGAAAGCTTTTTGAATATCCAGTGACACTAATCCAGTAGATTTTGAGAGTCTACCAGATAGAGCTGTTTTAGTATGTAAGGTTATTTTGTGAAGTTGTGTTGATGTGTGATGAAATTAAAATATTTATTTTTTTAACTGCATTTTAATTGTTATGTGTTAAATATAAGAGGAAATCTTCAAAGCTTAAAAAAATAATTAAAGTGTGCTGGCGAAAACTGTAAAATGCAAGACTTATAAAGTAGAATCAGACCTCTAAAGGATTTCCCATCAAGATGACCCTCGTCATGTTTGGCAGTGTTATAAAGGAATAACAAAAAAAAATACAAAGAAATTAATATATTTTTTTTTTAAATATCGGTAGTAACCACCTTGGTACTGGGTTAAAGAAACAATTGAGTATTGCATATATTCATCATTCAAATCTATATGTTAAATTAGAGAATATAATTAGAATTTTTTTTTTCCTGTGTATTAATAGACGAAGGCTATACTGGTGATAACCAGTTAAATTAACCCATTTCCGTCCAGCGTTGCGTTTTCGCAACGTTACCTTTGTCTCAAGAAATCTCGAAAACCGTAAGAAATTTATACAAACTAGTTTTTCCTACATAAGCTTTGAAGGAAAATCTAGTCGATCTGTTTTTGGATTTTTCTTAAACATTTTTGGAAATAGGAGATAATTTGCGTTTCAGATGACAAGTCGTGATGTAAGCAGATGTAAGCATTTTTGTATTTTAGTAACCAGAACATTTATTGTTAATCTATTGGAAATATGAATCTTTAAATTTTTCAACCATTTATTTCAAAAAAAGCAGCAAATAACCCTTTATAACCTAGTTGCTCAAAATTTCCAACAAGATCGAACTAACAACTCAAAATTAAAAAATAAGTTATTTTCTAAAAATCATTTTTGTCGTAATCGAAAACCCTATACAAAAATCAGATCCCCAGGGGTGCTCCTTCATAGTCCGCACGCAAATGGGTTAATACAATAATTATTGAATATTATAATAGTATATTCAGCAAATTTGTAGAAAATAAGCTGTTTCAAATTTTATTCGGTAACTTGAAAGATGTTCTTATGAAAACATGAAGTTTTCATCAAAAAACTTTAAATTTGATTTTAACTTTCTTTTTTTTTTAAAGTTCAAATTTAGACTGTCTTTATGCCAAATTTGAGGTTTTTTGATGAAAATATCATTTTTGTGACTATATCAACTGAGACTAATTTATTTCTTACAAGATTGCTCTCTATAATAGTATATTTTAAATAATTTCCGTCAAAATTTTGACCATTTTGTTTTTTTTTGGCCATTTTATTCGTTTGAAACGGGTCCTAAACTTCATATTTTCTCAAACCAAACTTAAAATATTTTGATATCAAATGTTCCGCTGCCTCGCAGCTCTGCATTTAGGCATAAAAAAGGAGGAAAGCAGAAGAGGGAGATAAAATATTCATTGACAAATATAAAATATTTTGACAGAGTCTCCGATATAAAAGATTCTAATAGTGGGAGATAAAAAATAAAAGATTGTGAGAAACAGAGAGATTTTAAAAGTTGTACTAAAACATCAAATGGATCCCATCCATTAATTTTATATGATTATATGATATAATTTTGATGCGAATCAACTTGGATAGATCAATCGATGGATCGCGGATTTTTTAAAAATATTTAAAATACATGAGTCTCGGGCCTGATTTTGTACGAAAGTGAAAAATATTACCCTTTTGTGTGTTATGTAAAAAAAAAAATAAATAGCTTGTTGAAGATCGGGCTCCGGTACTTTAGTACCCCTTGTACCCCTTGCCCCCTTTCGCCGGCACTACCATAAGCCACTATAACATCTAGACTTTGATACTCTTTTTTGAATTTTAATACTTGGTTACTCAATACTTTACTTACATACTAAATACTAATCAAATTCAATTCACAGAAAATCTATCGATGTAGTCATACTTGAAGAGGGCAGTTACGAGAAAGATGTCCTATTTTATGTAAATCTTGGAGAGCCACAAATTTTTGGAGGTGTTTTTTTATGATAAGCTTGTTTTTATTACAGATGAATCTCAGTTTAGTGAACTGTTATTTTTTCTATATATAGAGCTATTTATTCTATATACTCTAATATATAGAGTTATTTACTCTAGATTATGAACTCTATTCAACTCAAAAAAACCATGCATGTCAACATGGAAAAATAAAAAATACACCACGTTGGTTGGCACCGAAAATCGAACTAAATTTTGTGTTATATTTTTTATTTTGAATCAAATATTATTGAAACTTTATGACTTTGTCAGGAATCATGAAAAGATGGTTTTACAAAAGAAAAAAATGAAAGGTTGGATAGGTTCTCTAAAAAAAAAGGAACACACGTGGTCTTAGGTGAAATTCACACAGGGACATTGGTTTTTATTATTTTTGATATAATATTTTGCATTTATGAATTTATTATTATTTTATTTTCAACATTTTACACATGGGGAGAAATATAAATAAAATTTCCGATGCCTTTATTTTTTGCTATAAATTTGTACACTGGTTCTTCATGTCATTCTAAACATCCCTGCAAAAAAAATTTTTTTTCGTACACACGTTCTCGAAATATCGCGCTTTGAACTTTTTTAATGAAAAATTGTAATTAAATCGTGCTTTTAGGCTCTGTAGTTTTAAAAGTTTACCTTTTACCAAATCCAAAATAAATCGACTGCTGGATATAAAAGCTACAAAATCATACAGAAAAAATAAAAATTTAGCACGTCCCAATACTAAAAAATGGCAAAACAGTGTTTTAAATTGAAATTAAATTATGAATTTAAAGCTTTTTAAAAAATATTATAAATAATTAATAAAGGTATCCTACGTTTTTCGTTTTTCTACGTTTTTCTACGTTTTGTAGTTCTCGAGATATCACAAGTCAAAAAATGACCCCGCGCGCCATTCGCGAAATTTCAAAGCGCGATATTTCGAGAACGTGTGTACGAAAAAAAATTTTTTTTGCAGGGATGTTTAGAATAACATGAAGAACCAGAGTACAAATTTATAGCAAAAAATAAAGGCATCGGAAATTTTATTTATATTTCTTCCCACATTTTACATTCATAACACTATTTAACAAAATCAAAATATTGTCTCCGAATGGAAATTCCTTTTGGGGGCCCATTCTATAAATAAAAAATATAAGTTTGGAGTTTCCGTTTTCATATATCAGTGTTTTTTCTAGGCATAGTAGAAGTGGGTTAGACCTATATCTTTAGTTTGGTCTTTTTTGAACATTTAATCGCCTCTGTGGGGTCAAAGAGTGGAATAAGAGAGTTACACTCAAAGTTGAAAACGCCCCGCAAATCAGCCCGCACTGCTTGACGATAACCCCGCATGGGGGTGGTTTGCGGGGCGATTACGTGCCGTTTGCGGGGTTAATTTTTTATTTTTTAAACATGATTTTTTATCTTTTTAATGTTATTTTCTATTTCAAATGTTGATGTTTTTTCTTGAAAATCAATGAAAAACTAAAAATAACTGTATAACTTGTGATTTTATAACAAAAAATGCGGGGTTATCGTCAAGCAGTGCGAGGTGATTTGCGGGGCGTTTTCAACTTTGAGTGTATGACCAAAGAAGAAAATTTTTTTTTCTTAGTTTTCAATCGGATAAAAGAGCTGAATTAGATGATTTCTAAAATTTTTTTTGACCTGTCTTTTCATTTAAAATAGGCCATATATAAGAGGAAGTTTACATTTTTTAGTGCAGTTTGTCCGCCTTCACTCTGTTCCTCTGTCACTCTAACACTCTGTCACTGACAGCTATCCATACCTCCAGAATGGTCTATAGAAGCGAAGTCATTTTTTTCTGTTAGATAAAAGAGCTCATAAAGATATTGCGCGCATTCCACAAAATGTACCATTTCGTTCGCATTTTTCAATTGTTCGCTTTTGAGAAAACGAGAGAATTCTCTCATTCATATACGTACGTATCTATACACGAATCAGTTCGCGAAATGGTATATTTTCAAATGTAATAGCAATAATTTACAACTGATTAGTTGTGAGATTTGGCACAGGGGTTTTGTGCTCTAGAGCCTGTAAATCCGTTAAAAAACGGTTAAAAATTTTAAAAAATAGATTATTTGTTTTGTTGGATGGAAAAGCTTTTTAAAATGAATTTTAACTCATTAGCTTTGAGATTAGGCTCAGGCATTGGACTTAAAGATTGGGCTTAGCGACTAGGCTCCACAGCCTGAAAACGGTCAAAAGCAAATTCAGAATGTTCCCAAAATATTTCAGAAATTTTCTGATTTAAATTTTCAAAATGGCGAAAATATCAAAAAAAAATCAAAATAGCAGTTTTTTTTAAATTCAAAATGGCGGGATATGAAATTGAAACAAGAATTTATCCTCTAAATTTTTGACTGAAATCCGAATCAAATCAAAAGGATTTTCTCAAATTTCATTATGAGTTTTAATTTTTTTTTATTATTTTCCTTGAAAAAATAATGTTTTTGAAGATAGTATGTATTTTCTAAAGTACTTTTAAATACTTTGAAAAACTTTTTATAAACAAAATCTATACTTCATTAACTGTACCTTTTGCCCTTGATTTATTTAGTTATATAATTGCCTCGTTAAACTGTTAAAGTGGGCCTTCAAGACTCAATATTGATTGAAGCATACTTCTTCTAAATCTTACCCCTCGCTAACAATAGTGTCTCATTACTAGATGTACGAAAATGTTTACTGATGCATTTAAGTTGTTTTTTTTTATTTATTTTTATAACTAATTTTAATTGTTTTGAAAAAAATTACTTTTCGAACTGTTACATAATTTTGTGAACTTGCCTTTCATTATATCTTATTAAATAAAATTATAAAATCCTTGATGAGAAATAAATATTTCTACTCTGTAAAAAGCTTACTTGAGTTCCTTCAAAATGAAAAACATCAATTTTACAAGTGTCGGTTAAATAACATATAATATCTTTTTATTTATTATATATTAAATTATTATATTTATCTTATATATTAAAACAATATCCAACGATATCCAACAATACACCGTACAATACAAATACCCCATTCTTCTCTACATATATGTTGACATGTTTATTTGAGAACACTGTTTAGAGAGTTCAATATATAAAGTGTTCGCTACACTGACCTTTATCTGTGCAACTTAAATAAATTAACTTTTTATTTCATTAGATGATGAATTAAGGGAACTTATAAGCCACGCTGAAGTAAAAAAACCAGAAGAACTAACAGAAGAAGAAAAAATGGCTTTATTAGGTCGACCAAAACTAGGTGACACTATAAGAACCCAATTAAGGATCAAGGAAAGCAAGGAGTTCAAGGTAATATTTCGTCTGTAAGATATATAAAAACTAAAAAAAGTAAAAATGATTTGATAGCTCAAAGTGTTTTAACTACAGAATAATACAACAATGTCTCCATATAACATAAAATTTTTATAACGTAATTCTATATAATGTAATTTTTATATAACATAAAAATTAATTCCATATCATATAATTTTAAAAATAAACCGTTAATCCTTCAATGAATAGCTTATCATATGTGATAAGTAAACTTTGCGGAGCTCGTGTACTTTAAAATCACAAAATATTTAATTTTTTCTTCAGAAATAGAGAATAGTGTACTTTTGATTTAACATTAAATGTTTCATTAATCGAATACTACTAATTGTACCAAAATAAGTCATTTGACCCCTTGTGTATTTTAGAGCAAAAATGGTGAAATTTGCTTAGTTTTTATTTATAATGTCAAATTATAATAAAATGAATCTAAAAAGCCATATATGATCAAAAGTTTTCATAAATTTCATATTTTTATTTATTTTCTTATATCAATTTTGTTTACTACTTTTTTTAAACCGAGTATTTTTCATGAATTTTGAACATTTGTTAAATTTTCTAAAACCAGTTATATTTGATGAAAATGGCACATGTTTATTAATTGATTGATTGATTATTGATACATTAGTTATTCATTAGCAAAAATCAGAAAAATCATTTGCTAAAAAACGTGAACAAGTATAATGCATCAAATCGAGGGTCAAATGACCCTGAATGGTACAATTAGTAGGTGTACGTCTTTTTAGCACTTCCCTCGATAGAAGGAAACAAGTAATAATGCAAAACTGTAGTCAGAAGAAAGTTATGAATTTACATTACTAGCTTCTTCCATTTTATGTGCACTTAAAATTAGTTTTCTACATTCAAAATTGAAAAAGGGTCAAATGACCCTTGCCGAAACATTTAGTGTTAAAAATTTAAACTTCAAAATGTCAAAGTTTTGAAAATTTGAAGCACAAAAATTTATCAGAATATTTGATGAAAAAAATATACAAAACTCCACTTCGCATGGATCAAAATTTTTCTGTGGAAATGGAATTCGATATCTTGGGAAAATTACTCTTAAACAATTTAGTTGAATAAATCAAAAGCAAAATTAATTGTTTTCCACTCAAAAAATGGAAATTTTCTTCTCAGGATTCAAAACAACTTTGCATAAGACACCCCATATCTAAATTGCACAGTATGGTATTTTTAATTATGCCAGTGTTTGGATGCATTATTAGAAAAAAAAATTGTACAAGTTTAAATTTTTCGCTTATTTTACCTTTGATTTCAGTTTTCGAAAACTTGTAATTTTTGAAGTTAAATAAGGCCGCGACAAATGGAAATCGAAAGTTTTGTCCTAATCCAATAAAATATTAGATGAGGGGGCCAAAAAAAAAAAAGTTCCACTCACAAATAATGTTTTTAAGGCAATTTCTTTCAAATAACACTAATAACAGACGTATAATTACTTACATTTGTAATTAATTGTCTTTTGAGAATGTTATTAGCAACATTTTACAAAGAAAGCATCAAATTGATCAATTCTGATTTTGGTGACACTAAGAAATTAACAAAATTTATTTTAAAAAATATGACCGTTTGAAATTTTCGATTTCAAAATTTGGTAAAAAGAATTTTAATTGATTTTTTTTTTGTTTATTTAGTTTTTTTCTAGCCAATTTAACACAATAACGTAAATTTAACTTAAAAATCATTTAAATTTTCTAAAACACATGAATTTTAAATTGAAAACCCGGTTCAAAAACAATATTTTTTGCCCCTCGTCATTTTTGACTTTTCAAAAGGGGCATCGGACAAAACTTTTAAAATTCATTTGTCGCGGTTAAACAGAAGAAAATAAATTGTCGTTTGATTTTTGATTGTGAGTTTTATTTATTATTTTTGAGCGAATACTATAAAAACATTGTTTAAGAGATATATGTGATGTGAATTAAAATTTTATGTTGTTTGAAAAAAAAAAATTTCTGTACGATTTAGATATGAGGTGTCTTAGGCAAAGTTGTTCAGAATCATAAAAAGAAAATTTTCTATTTTCCCGACAAATTTTGGAAATTTCCTATTTTTTTGATCAATCTTAATACGAATATTAGCCTGGAACATTAGATTGGTCTCACATGAACAGTTCGGAGGCTACGCAATCTGAAAGAAAGTAGCGTAAATACTATAGAAACATTGTTTAAGAGCTACAATTTTTTTTGTTCTACAAAATCCGAGTTTTGAGGCCTCGATTTTCGCAGTTTTCTAGAAATTCCACGGAAAAACGACGCATATTCATATTTGCAGGCATGAAAGACGCATATTATATAAATATACAGTGCGTTCAGTTAAAGTTTACCCATACTTTTCTTTACGACCTTTAACGACTTTCTACAACTCTCTAATATTCTCTAATATTTGTTACGATTTTCTACGATTTCTTAATACTCCTTAATATTTGTTACGATTTTCTAATATTTTTTACGATTTTCTACGATTCTTTAAAATTCTTTAATAACCAAAAAAACAAATTTCAATTTTCTATTCGCGATTTCTTACGACTTTCTACGATTTTTTAATATCTTCCACGAATTTCTAAGATTTCTTACGATTTTCTACGATTCTTTAAGACCTTTATCGACTTTCTACGATTTCCTGCGATTTTCTACGATTCTTTAAGACCTTTAACGAATTTCTACATTTATTTACTATTTTCTAAGATAATTTAATATTTTCTAATATTTTTTAATATTGTATCATATTAATTTTCTTAATAAAATAATAAGATTTTTTTATTTCACGTAAATTGCAAGTATGCTCGGTTAAATAATTTCTCATACATAATTGCTCATTCGATCGTGAATATAATTTTATAAAAAATTCTGAAGAATTATTTTGCAAAAAAATTCAAGAAAATTATTTGAACAAATTAATAAAAAAAAAATATTTTTTCTCTCTCTCTCACTACTTTTTAAATGTTTGTACTTTGATAAAATGACTCTCTCTCTCACAATCTTTTATATCAAAATTTTTGAAGTTTGATAAAATAACTTTTATATCTCCCTCTCTCTGAAATCTTTTATATCAAAATTTTTGAAGTTTGATAAAATAACTTTTTTATCTCCCTCTCTCTGACAATCTTTTATATCAAAATTTTTGAAGATGGATAAAATGAATTCTTTATCTCTCTCTCTCTCTACATTTTTTATACCTAAATGCGGAGCAGAGAAGCATTTATATCATTTTTTTTTAGTTTGATAAAATTACTTCTTTATCTTTCTCTCCTTCACTCTCAAATCATATCAAAATTTTTGAAGTTTGATAAAATTACTATCTCTCTTAAATTATCTTATTATCTCTCTCTCTCACACTATTGTTTATATGTAAATGCGGAGCTGCAAAGCATTTATATCAAAATTTTTTGAAATGACTTCTTTAACTCTCTCTCTCTCACAATCATTTATATCAAAATCTTTGAAGTTTGATAAACTGATTTCTTTATCTCTCTCAAAATTTTTGAAGTTTGATAAAATGACTTCCTTATCTCTCTCTCACACTAACTTTTATATCTAAATGCGGAGCCGCAAAGCATGTATATCAAAATATTTGATATTATTTTTTCCCTCTCTTTAATAAAATCTT
>LN483708.1:46625-129184 GCA_900002565.1 Culicoides sonorensis | reverse complement strand
TATCGAGTTCGATGTAGAGATGTGACATGAATTCCCGGTCGGGGGGAATTCCCGGCGGGAATGACTCTATTCCCGTTCCCGTTTCCCGAAAATTTTTGGCCGGGAACGGGAACGGGAATAGCATTTTAAAAGTACCGTTACTCTTTATTTTTATCATTTCTCTTGTCAACTTAAAAACGTCAAATTTAATAAAAGACGACAAAAACAAAAAACAACGTGCGTTGAAATTATTAAATATAAAAGTTTAAACTTTTCTGAGGTTAATTTTGTTCCAAAGTGTCAAGTAATTTATATTTTTAGAAAGAGGACAAAAAGAGCTAACAGAAAATATAAATTTTATCAGAATAAGCCCGCATAATATTCAATTTATATTAAATTTTGTTCTAAAAATACAAAAAAAATGAGTTTTTTCTCTTTTTTTGTATATGTTACCTCAAAAAGCCCAATATAATTGGACAAACTATATTAAAATTTATATTTTCTGTTAGCTCTTTTTGTCCTCTTTCTAAACATATAAATTACTTGACACTTTGGAACAAAATTAACCTCAGAAAAGTTTAAACTTTGATATGTAATAATTTAAATATAAAGAGGAAATGACTCTTTTCCATACAAATTTCATTATTTTATAAAACAAACACAAATCATTGAATTTTTAAATTTCAAAGTGAAAAATAATCAGGATTGAAAAATCTTTTTGGGGTGTTTCGGGATTTCTCAATAGTATGACATCGATTTTTTTTGTTAAGCTGTATAATCATCAACGTCTTTGCCTTTGGAAAATTTTCAGATAAATTTAAAAACCTTATAAAATATATAAAAAGCCCTTTTAGAGCCATCCAGTGGTTCCAAATCAAAAACTCAAACATAATGTGCTGTAGAATTGACGTCACTATTGATTTAAATACAATTTATAACTAATAACTCTTATATAGATTTAGAACTACAAATTAACTACTTATTTTAGATTACTTAATAATCTTCAAGATTTCAGAACATGAAAATAAAAAATAAATATAAATAAAAAATGCAAATATTGTGCATTATAACGACGAATTTATAGAAAAGATATGCGTCTATCTTGCATACAACGTTCTTTTTTGCCTGGCAAATTTTTACATAAATATGGCAGGCAAGAACGACTTTTTCAATTTAAGCCTAATAAGGCTCATAAAAATGAAAAATAAATTCTTACAATATTTAAGGGATGTGACTTTAATGTATGACCATTGATCTCTAAAAATATAATATAGAACTTGAGCTACAGAGCAGAAACTGATCAAATATACAAACTGCAAATATCTCAGTTTGCAGTTTTTGTAGGTGCGTCGTTCTTGTCTGGCGGGGCAGATGACATGTGATGTGAATATGAATTTTATATTGAATTAAAAAAAAATGTCCTATACAATTTATTACAATTTATTTGCGACGGGAATTTTCAAAATAAAAAAATTAAATTTAAAACAATTTTTTCCGTTTATGACTAAAAAAATCATATTTTCGTATGTTTAGATGAAAATCACCTGAAGCAAAGCTGTAGAGAATATTTCAGGCTACAATTTTGCTTAAATGACCAAATCAATATTTTAAGAAATAAGAGGCTCAAAATTGCAAAATACAAAATAATTGTAGCCTGAATATTCTACACTAAATAATCTAAATATTCTCTACAACTTTGCTTCAGGTGATTTTCCCCTAAAACATACGAAAACATGATGTTTTTAGTCATAAACGGAAAAAATTGTTTTAAATTTAATTTTTTTATTTTGAAAATTCCCGTCGCACAAAAAATTACCGTCGTAAATTCTGACGGGAAATGTATTTTCGGTGCAAACTTAAATAACATATTTGCAAAATTAAACTAATATTATTTCTTATTTAACAGCATAATGTTCAATTTCAAAATCTAAATTGCGAACTGTTAATCTCTCTCATCTAATGTAATTTTTTTAGAAAATCGTATAATATGTTCAAAATTTAAATCTGATATATCAAATCCTTGCACAATTTTGAGTAAAGTAACACGTTTCTACATAGGTATCAATTTACTTCACTCTTTAGTACTGAGTTCTACCTGTATTATGCGAAGAATGAGAACGATGCAAGAATGTGGGGTCAAGGAAACTGTAGAAAATTTACAAGTATGTCTTGATATTTCAGTTGAAACTTTCTTTAATTTCGTTTTACATTAATTACATTAACAAATCACCTTCTGATTAACAAATTTCGCCTTGAATATTTAACGAAAGTTTATATTTGGTTTATACATTCGACAAATGCTAATAGTTTACATATTACATATTATCTTACGTTATGTTTTGCCATCTATAATTTAAGAATGAAAAATGTTATTAAAACTTTCTTTTGATTTGGGCCATGTATAATACTAAAGAACATTTTTCTTTTTATAGAGTACAGTTGATAAACTAGTTCAGAGAGCAAACGCTTCGATCCTAATAGGCACATCATCCTGGAAAGAACAATTTCTTGAAGCTATTACTGTTAGTGCTGGTGAGTATTACAACTATTTAGTTTTATTTATAAATAACACTGGACAACAAAAAAAAACTCAGTCTACTGGCAAATGCTTTTATAGTTTTAAAGTACATAAAAAATAAAAATTTTTGGCGTTCACAGAAAGTCATTATCGCTGCTAGTTTTTTTTAAATAATTTTTTGAATTTTCCTCTAGTTTTATATGAAATTGTTTAATTATAATTAATTAATTATATGAAAAATCGTTTATTTGTATGGGATTTCATCAAAAAACTTAAATTTGACATAAAAAAGGGTAATTTTTGAGCTTCCCTTATACTTCTTATTAGATTTTTAATAAAAAAAAGTGCTGCAGTTAGTTTGCAAAAATATTTGAAATTTGAATTTTCTTTATTAAAAAAGTGTAATAAATAATATGTACACGGGAAATGCAAAAGTTGCCGTATTGTTGCCGTAGACGGCAATTTCTCGCCGTAGCACAGCAACTCTACGGCAATTGTACGGCAACATTTTTAATTTTTTTTTTTTTCATTTATTCAGTAACAAAAAAAAATTTTATCAAAAAAAATTCAAAAAAACTCAAAATTTTCAAAAAACTCTTAGTTAAACCAAATTAGCCGTAAAAGTCACGATTTTACTTCATTTCACTTCATCAAAATATGTTTTCAGTAAAAAAAGCACCCCTAGCAAGGCTATAATTAATAATAATATTTCTCATTTAATAGTGGTTTATTTGATTAAGTTAGCGATAAAATGTACAATTTTACATAAAAGTCTATATTTTTCACTTTGAACACCCATAGTAGGCTTAGAAATGGGTTTAAAAAAATTGTCAATTCAACATTTCAAAAATCTAATTTATTTGGTGTTCTGAACACATTGCTAGGCTGCAGACCTATAAAAATGAAGGACCGGTTTTAAAACTCTATGGAAAATTGCTCCAAAACTTCAAATCGATCTAAAAAAAAATACTTGGGGACAAACGGTAAATGTCGAACTCATTTTTTTATACATATAGAAACCCCCTAAAAGGATTTTCCGTTCGCGGGCAAAACATTTGAAATGTTAATCAGTGTTATCATAAGGTGTTTAAGTACACGTGCGTGTCCTGTGAGGAATGCCACCAGAACTTTTACTTGAACTGTGGTCATTCCTAAAAGCTCCTTAGTACGACTGGCTGGCCATTTGGGTATAATATTAAGTACGTTATTGCATATCCCACTCAAATATTGCAGATTTGCTGTTTTTAATGAAATTCCTAAGCATGGTTCTATACCGGCATAAGTTGAAGCTGAACCTTCCTTTGCTAGTCTGTCCGCAATTTCATTTCCCTTTATGTTACTGTGTCCAGGCATCCAAATGAATTTCACTCTGTTGTTTCTTGAAAGTTGAATTTCCATATTAGATTTCCAAGCATTTCCATATTATTTTAGGATTCACTTTATTATTCATCAGTGTCTTTAACCCTCCGTTCAGCGATAATTTTTTACCCTTACCTTCAGCGACGGGGTCTGGCCAGGCCCCTAACTATTTTAATTAAAAAAAATCATGTTTTTGTTAGTTTTAGACATAAGTCACCTTAACTACGACTTTCTGATAGGATTTTCAGCGAGTAAATTAGGTTCTCCGATTAAGTCCCCTTTATAGGATATGATTTTTTTTTTTTAATAATTTTTCATTATTTTCATAGTTTTGTAAGAATATTGATTTCGCTGTCAAACACGGCGAGGGTCATATCATCCTGATGAGAAATCCTTTTAGGATCTGATAGTACTTAATAAACCTTATATTTTTCCGTTTACAGTTTGGTGCTAGCACATCTGGTTTTTTTTTAATCATTTTTTTTTTTTAAATTTGAAGATTTCCTCTTATATTTATATACAACTTACAAAAACTACATAGTAAAGTACTATCAGATCCCCAAAGAATTTCTCATCAGGATAATATGACCCTCGCCGTGCTTGACAGCAAAATCAATATTTATACAAAACTATGAAAATAATGAAAAATTATTTAAAAAAAAAACTAGATGAGATAATGACATTCTGTAAACGCCAAAGTTCATTATTAAGTGTGTACTTTTAGATCCTAAAAGGATTTCCCATGCGTATGAGGTCTGGTTTATTTGTTACTCTGTGTAATAATCATGATTCAAACATGAAAATTGTATCAAAAATTAATTTTTTATTTTTTTTTCGTTATTTTTTTTATATTTTAAAGTTCCTTACACCAATCCAATGTTTTTTTTATTGATTTTCATAATATATAAATCATATTACCTCTTACTTCAACTTTTAAGAAAAAACATCATACTTATTTCATACAAAACCATGAAATATTTGCAGTTCTAATTTGTGTACTTTTCAAAATATCGGGCAATTATTACTTTTTATTTTTGGAATACCTCATAAATGATGTTTTATATAAATATAAAAAAGTTATTATTGATGTATAATCAAAAATAAGAACAAATCATTGAATTCGACATTTGTCCAAATCATTTTGCAAGCTTTAAAAATAATTAAAAAAAAGAAAAAAAAATGGGAAATTCTAACCACTGGGCGGTTTAGGAAAGTGCATTTCGATGCGACTCCTTTGATTGAATATAATTAAGTTTTAATTTTAATACTTATACCACCATTTTGAAAATAACCGTCATTTTGAAAATAACGGTCATTTTAAAAATAACGGTAATTTTGAAAATAACGGTAATTTTGAAAATTTTCCGCCATTTTGAAAAACTTTCACCATTTTGAAAATTTAAAAAAAATATTTGAAAAAATCGGACATTTTGGACATTTTTTCTTACGAAATGCACTAAAAAATTTTTGATACAATTTTTATGTTTTAATCATGATTAATGTGATGTTTTTAGCTAAGATTACACAAAAAAAAAACTTTTCGTCAGCCACTCCGATTGGGCTGAAATTTTAAATAAGAGATTTTATGGTAGATCATACCTACTTTACTCGATGAAAATCCTATCAGAAACTCGTAGTTAAGTTAACCAAATATCTTTTTATAAAAGTTTACTTTAGAAGTTGATAATTTCCGATATTAAGTATTTAAGTGCATTTCGTAAGAAAAAAATGCACTATTACAGACGGTTTGTCCACCGTCACTATGACACTCTGTCACCCTGACACTGATAGCTATCCATAACTCCGGAACGGTCCATCGGACCGAGGTCGGGTTTTTTTTTATATGTCAGAAGAACTCAAATATCCATCAATGAATTTTATTTTTTTTTTCTGTTTTAGTATAGCATAAGTAAATTTCTATCTTTATTCAATATATTTAAAATTAGATATTTATTGTTCCAAATAATTATGACATAATGGGAAAAATACAGGATATACAACGGCAATTGTTTTGTATTCAGATACACAAAAGTACTTATTAAATTTTGGATAATGTCTCAAAAATTGGCTTTTTACCATTTTATAAATTCAAATTTAACAATTGAATTAAAAACAAACAAACTCAGTTTAACGAACAATCTACGTTTTATCTACCTTCCAGGGGGAGTATCTACCAGGGGTAGCTGGGGTACTCCTGAAATTTGGACAATGTATGGAAATTCGATTCAAAATTTGAAAGAATTTTTTTTTTACTTAGCCGGCTACCCTCACCAAATAAAGCTAGATACGCTCCTGCTACCTTCTATAATCATTATGGAGTGTTCTCTTTATAGAGAGTTCGCTAAACTGAGATTTATTTGTAGATAAATGAAGCACAATGGTCTTTTGTTTGATTTTTATTCCATAAATGATAATTTTTAACGAAAATAAATAAAAAATTGTTAAAAAAAAAATATTTATATATATTATAATTTAAAGGAAAAAATTAATGTGCTCTTCCGAAAACCATAATTATGGTTAAGAATATGGTTGTTCTTTGTTATTTTCAGCTTAAATAAATAAAGGTATTTTATAATTTTATATTGTTATTTTATTATAATGATATAAACATTATTATTATTATATAGACTTAATATTTTTGAATTGGGCTCCAGAGCGTATAGAGCCTGAAAACCGTTAAAAACGGTTAAAAATTTAAAAAAATTGCTAATTTGTTTTGTTGGATGGAGAAGTTTACTAAAATAAATTGGATTTGGTTTTTCATTTTTTTTGGTAAAATCAAACGATTTTATTGGTAAAGTCAGCCAGTATGTTGGTTTAATCTGTCAGTTTATTTGGTTAATTTAACCAGTTTTTGATTTTCCGAAAATTGACAGTAGAAATTCTAATAAAATTTTTAACAGGATTTTTCTTGATTATTAATAAATAATTAAATAAAGCAATTTCCTTATTGACAGGTGGAGACGAAGATGATGTTGGAGAAGGAAGTGACGAAGATGAAACTACACCTGGAGTTATGGACTATATTATGCATTTTTTGACTCTATTCTGGAAAATTATTTTTGCGTTTATTCCTCCGACAGGTATAAACTAATTGACTGAAATTTTTTAAAAAATTCTGCCTAGAGATGTCGATTTTCCCGGGAATGATCAAAATCGAGAATCGAGAGCGAGAATTACAGAAAATCGAGAATCCCGGACGAGAACGAGAAAACTCAAACTCAACATAAATAAATTTTAAAAATTCAATCCTCCATTTGAAAACGTCTTGTTCTTAGTAAAAAAAATGTTAATTACGCGTTGTTTTCCAGGTTTTATCTTAAAAATATGAAACTTTTATTTTGGAAGCACCCAAAAATAATGTGTAACCAGCGTACGCCGGTCTCTCAAAGAATTAGAGATTTTAGTGATGCTTTAACATTATGTTTCTGGCTTTTTTAATAATTTTACAATTTGTGTGTTCAAAACAGGCACTATTTTCCTTCGTATCTTTTGTAGCTTGAAGTATATGCTACAAAATAGCACATTAAAGGCTTTTTTTGGGCTCAGAAGGTCAAAAATCTCTGAAAATCCTTAAATTTGACCATTTGATTGATTTGCGGACCATTTGAAATCAAAATATTTAAAGTTTGGTGGAATGAATTTTTTATATTTCCCTCTTTCAAATTCCTCTCTCTATTACTCTAAATTTCTTAACTGGTCATACCTAAATGCGTAGATGCGAAGCAGCGGAGCATCTACAATCTAAATAAAATAAAGATTAATGGAGTGCAATTTTCATAAGACTTTTATTTTCACTCTCGTGCTTTATAATTTTAATTTTGTCCAAAATGACCCCTCTCTAAATGCGGAGCTGCGGAGCCATATGAGAAGTTTCATATTTTTATATAAATAAGAGATTGAGATGGTGTTAAGACTGGTATTTTATTCTTTGATTTTTACGCTCGGGCGTGGCTTACCTTTATTATTAATTTTGTTTTTTCCGCTAAATAATTATTAATTCATATTTTTCTGTAAAAGGTACATATGAATCATTCCATTCGTAAATTCGAAATGCTGAAGCTTACTCGTTGCTTTTTTAACAAACTATTTTAGGTATTTTGCAGTTCTTGCCAAAACTAATTACATATTTTTTTTACGTTCTGTTATTCGAGAAAAATCACAAGCCTAAAACTGGTCATGAGCCCAATGTGTAAAAATGTAATGGTTGTTGATCTACTTTTACTCTCGTTCTCGGTTGATTTTCAGTCGAGAATCGCGAACGAGAATAAAGCCCATTCTCGCCGAGATTCTCGACCGAGAATTCTCGGACCCACATCTCTAATTCTGCCATTTTTTAATTTATGTTTAATAATTACACAGCTTAACAAAATAAAATCGATGTGATTGCTTTGCGAAATCCCGAAACACGTCAAACAGATTTTTCAATCCTGATTATTTTCCACTTTGAAATTTTAAAATTCACTGATTCGTGTTTGTTTAATAATATAATGAAATTTGTATGAAAAACGGTCATTTCCCCTTTAGATTCAAATTATTATGGTGAATAGCAAAAAAAATAAGGTTTTCTTGCATTTTTATAATTTAAATCATTATTTTTTTTATTTTTTCGCTGATTAGACTTTTTGAGACTCAAAAATAAGAAGTAAAAATTAATTAAAACCAAATAAAATCGGAAGAAATAGCGTAGAATATCGTATATCATTATATTTTCCTGCTTCTTCTAAACGTAACTTTACGACTACAGCTAGAAAGCTCAAATTATATTCAAAAGAAGAGTATAAATACTAGTTTTTCAACAAGTCTAAGATGATGAAAATCGGAGTTCATCATATTTTATGGAATTTTTTAGGTATTTTGGACCACTGTGTGGTGGTTTGTCTTCAAAAAATAATGTTTTTGAAGATAGTATGAATATTCTAAAATACTTTTAGGAGTACATATTTTCCAAAACTTTTTATAAAAATAATCTATGCTTCATAAACGGTTCCTTTTGCGCTTGCTTTATTTAGTTATATAATTGCCTCGTTAAAGTGAGTCTTCAATATCTAATATTGATTGAATCATATTTTTTCACACAATATTTACATACGTCAAGTTGTACGTAAAAGTTAAGTTTTAAAGCTAAAAGTAAATGCAAATGTAAACATATATTCTGGATATATTCATCATTCTATTTTATTTTATAGATATATGTGGCGGATATGTGTGCTTTGTTGTGTCAATTTTTTCAATTGGGGTAGTTACAGCTGTAATTGGCGATGTTGCCTCACATTTTGGATGTACTTTAGGTATCCGTGATGCTGTTACTGCTATAGTATTTGTTGCGCTTGGGACGAGTATACCAGGCAAGTAAATAAACTTAAAATAATTTTTTAATGTTTTTGGTATTTATTTATTTGAAAAAAGATGGGTTGGTCACATACCGTTAGATTGAGAAGATTTTAGTTTAAAACATTTTTAAAGTACTTCTTAAACTAAAAAAGTAAGGAATTAGTTGCCACAGTATATCCATAGTTTTGAGCGCATGTTCATCTATTTTTTATTATAATAAGGGTTAACTCGTCAATTTTACAGGTTAAAGATCTGTTAACCGTATTTAGTGTAAATAAAAACGAATCATTTGACGAGAGTAACCATTGTGGTGTAATCGTAAAGTTTTTGTTTATAAATCAGATTTATTTTGAAATGCCATTTAAAAGTAAAAAACAACAATTGATTGAATTTTTAGAAGTTTTGAGTTCTATTATTAATTATCCGGTTTTCTGTGGACTTAATAGTCTTAACCCTCTCTTTCCCAGGAGTAGGTCGAGCTTTTGATTTTTTGATTAAATTCAATATTTTGATGTTCATGTTGTTGATGTTGAGTTGATTTTGACTAAAAAAAAAATTAATCAATCAAAAAAATTTGGTTTTCAGAATAAAAAATTTACACGAGAAGCTTATAAAAATACGTATAACTCCTATAGAAATACGTACAGAAATTTTACTATTAAAAATTGATATAATTCTTTTGACATTAATTTTATAACATCATTGAGAATTTTTTAAAAACCAGTACAGAAACATCAAAGAAACCCTTCAAAGAATCGGTTCATTCAAGAAAAAAATATAAAAAAGCGAAATATATACATTAAAAACGTATTTAAAATCATTGTTCCACCCGTGGGACACTGGGAAAGAAAGGGTTAAGCAATTCCCCGTTTACAAACAGTTGATGATTGTGTTGTATAGACTCGGAAGTAGCGGTGAAGCCAGCACTAATTGTAAAATTTCGTTTTTATTCGGAATAGGTGATGGGGGAACAATGGATAAGATTACAAAGCGAATTTTTAGAGCTATATTACGTTTGAAAGATTTGTATCTGAAATGGCCAACTCCAGAGGAGAGAATTTTAATTACCCAAGAATCAATGAATGAATTGCCGTATTGTATTGGGTTTATTGAAGGCAGTGAAATAAAATTAGCTGAAAAGCCTATATTTGATTCAGAATCGTACTTTTCGCGGAAGCATATTTACTCATTAAAATTTCAAGCAGTATGTGGATATCTCAGCTCAGTTCACGACGCAAGAATTTTCACGAATTGTGAGCTAACTTCCAAGAATGAAGAACATTTTTCAGGGTCACAATATTTGGCTGGAGACAGTGCCTATAAACCTTCAAAAACAATCATCACACCTTATCGAACAAATTCCAAGGTCGGTACAATACAAGAAAGGAACATTTTTAACTACCACCCGGGAAAGTATCGTATAAGAATCGAAAATTGCTTTGGTTTGCTAAAAGAAAGAATTAGTAGCTTAAAACAATTAAGAATTTGCATTAAAACACTTGTTCTATAAATTTTGCAAATGCATTTATTTTTGTTTGTTGCATCTTGCATAATATGATAGAGGGTGACTACGACGAGTTTGAACGGATTTTCAATGTAAAAATCATGATGTTATTGAAAACGATTCAATTGATAGATTTCCTTCCAACGAGGCAGAATTGAAACGAAATAAAATACTCTCATATTTATCATTTTATCAAAAAAAACTTAAATTTTATTAAATTTATTTTTTTGAAAACAAAGCAAATGAACTTATAAAACTTATTTTGAATTCTCAAGTTCCAATTCATATCTCTTGATGCGTTCAATATTTCCATTTCTGCGTTAATCCTTGTCAACTCAATGCGTTCCTTTGATTCAAGCTCCATTTCATGTATTTTCACCTTATTTGCCATTTTCATTTTGCGTAGTTCAATCTCACTTTGCATTTTCAACTCTTCAAGTTTTAATGTCTTTTCTTGCAACTCAACAACGGTATTTAAGGACCCACCTGGCCAACACTTGATAAACTTAACTTACTTCAGCTTATTAGTTTTTGGACTGTGATTTTTTTTCTTTAAATTTATTTTGGAAATCAAAAATTTATTCATTTTGGTTACGTAGTAAAGTGGAAAAACGCAATACACTATTTAAGATTTAATTATTTAACATTTGGTATTCAATTCCGAAAATTCAAACAAAAAAAAAATAAATTTTGATGACCTTATCATCAAATCTGTAAACAGAAAAAAGAAGTCATTTTAAATCGATACAATTCACTTAAAAAAGTAAATATGAGTCAATAATTGATAAAAAAAAACATTAGTGAAATCAGATAAGACAAAAATCCAAGTACAATGGCATTTAATGATGGCCATTTATTATCGGTCAAAGAGTTTATTTTTGTCTTTAATTCTCCTCAATGAAAATATTGTTCATCATCGATCAATTTGGAAAGTGGTATGAACCTTTGTAATTTTTTTTTTTTAATTTAATAATAATAATAATTTTTTTGTTTATTTTTAGGATAGGAACAGTAAATTTTGGGAAAATTTTTGAAAAAAATCACAAATTGGAGAATTCCGAACTTCGAACGATTAGTTACCTTTTTGCAGTTGGAAAAAGTACAGTTTGTTTGATGCTTTTGCATTTTGTGAGGCGATTATTGATTTGTTTCTACATGAGTTGTTGAATGTTTATCCACACAAACAAAGATTGAAAAGGTGGTTCTTTGATTTAAAAAAACTTGGGGCTTTCCCCAAGTATATGGTTGTGTGGATGGGTGTCACTTTGAAATTTGTCCCACTTCAGAACAAGCAATCGATTATCGAAATTACAAAGGTTTTTATTCGTTAAATGTTTTAGTTGCCTGTGATTACAGATATAGAATTACGTACGTAAATATAGGATCTAAAGGAAAAGTCAATGACAGTTCTATCTTTGTAGAATCCCGATTGAAAGACCCTTTCGTTAATAACACTTATTCTATAAGAATAGTATAACTCTCAATGGAGTTAAATTCATGTTTTATTATTAGGATGAAGCCTTTTCCATTTTCGATTTCGATGACAGAAGAACAAAGACTTTTCAATTAATAATTGAGCTGAACACGAGGTGTGATAGAAAATGTGTTGGGTCATTTAGTGGCTCGGTGGCGGAATCTGTCTAAAACATTACAATTTTACATAGAAACAATTGAAAAAGTTATAACAGCTTGCTGTGTTTTCCATAGTATTTGTAATGAGAAAAATTAAAACGTGATCGTGAACGATATACACGAGCGCATTTCTATGTATAGAATTCGCAAATATTATAAAAATTTAACAATCATCGAAAAATTAAATTTTATATTGTTTTCGGACTTTTTGAGTTATTATTATCGTTATTTTGATTTAATACCGTTTTTTGGATTTTATAATATGTTCGAAAAATTTTGATGTTCGAAAAATTTTGATGTTCGAAAAATTTTAATGTTCGAAAAATTTTGATGTTTGAAAAATTTGATGTTCGAAAAGTCGGCATTTTGAAGATGTTCGAAAAATTTTGATGTTCGAAAAATTATGATGTTCGAAAAATTTTTATGTTCGAAAAATTTTTATGTTCGAAAAATTATGATGTTCGAAAAATTTTTATGTTCGAAAAATTTTTATGTTCGAAAAATTTTAATGTTCGAAAAATTTTGATGTTCGAAAAGCTTTAATGTTCGAAAAATTTTGATGTTCGAAAAATTTTCATGTTCGAAAAATTTTAATGTTCGAAAAATTTTGATGTTCGAAAAATTTTGATGTCCGAAAAATTTTGATGTTCGAAAAATTTTAATGTTCGAAAAATTTTGATGTTTGAAAAATTTGATGTTCGAAAAGTCGGCGAAAAGTTCGAAAATTGATACAGACGGACGGCATCACCGCGCACAATACCTGCATTTCAAGAAATGCGCTAAAAATGATGATGTGTGGAAAATTTGGATGACAGAAAAAGAGAATGCAACCTACAAGCGCAACCACATGACTCACAACGATGACTCATTAAGCAATGACCTTCCACATCATAATTACGGTAACTGGAGTAAAGCTAACAGAAATGAAATTGCATTGTATTTCTCTTAAAATTGTTAAGTTGGAATTAATTTTGAAAACTTTGTATTATAATATTGTGTTATAATAAATAAAGAACTTTTTTTTTACTAATTACAAAGAATTAAAGCTTATTTTAAAGTTATTAATATGAAAAACGAACATTTTGATGAAGGAAAAGCATATTTTAAAATATTGAGAAACTGTTCATTTGAAGTTTTTTGCTCCTCTAGTGTTGCTTTGACAATTCATTTGATTGTTTTTCTGATTGAGCGTTTGACCGTTTTATTTCTTCAAGTAATTCATCACTAACGCTTGATCTTGCGAGTCTTTCGTGGTTTTTCATCGTCTTATTCTGGTGATGAAATGTCAATCGATCCAGTTGTAACTGTTAAAAATCGTCGATGTCAATAACAAACTCTTCCACCATATCTGTTAGGCGCTGAATTTCATTAAAAATTTCATGTAGAACACCTGTCTCCGGATCTAAATAGCTAATAATTTCGTTGTCTGTTAATAATAATAATAAATTTGAACTGTAGATCAAAAAGGTTATGTTTAAACTAATTTAATGAGTACTTTCAACCTTTTGGATTGATTGAATATTGCGTGTTTCTTCTTGATTGCGAACTGATTCTTCGTTACTAGTTGCATCATGAGTACGAATTGATTCAAAATTTCTCTAAATGTTAAAATCTGCAGAATCGCTCATAATCTTAAGCATAATTCCAAAATATTTCTAATCAAAAGGTGCCACTCCTGTAGTTAAAGTTCTGTTTTTTCACGATACTTGCGTTTAGATGCTTGCATTTTATTGATCAATTCATTTTTCTAAAGATTTTAACATTTCTTCATGAATTATGAGTCGTCACGCTTCGAAGATCTGGTAATCTATCAAGCCATAATTGAAAGAATGCATCCTCTTCGGCTTAGCAACAATCAGACGATCGCTTCTTCAGGCATTTCATTCAAAAATTTTAAGTGTAATTTTAAAACTTTTATCGAGGTAATATTTCAGCTTAGGGAAAACTTGGCTGCCTTGGCTGCTTCATTACATGCCTTTATTTCAAAAATTGCAATACTAATTAAAATTCTGCAAATGCAAAAAGTTTCAGTTTTTCAATAAAGTTAAACTAAATAAATATGACATTCAATGTCAAATAATAAATTTGAGCAAAAAATGCATTTTTAGTTTTGATATCTTGAATGTAAAGTTTTCGGTTTTTAAGTTACATTTTGAGAAAATTTATTAGTAAATTCTGTTAAAACGGTAAGCTGAATAGTTTTTTTAAACAAATATGATAATGATTTATGAAAACTTAGAAAACATAAGTAATTTTAGTAAATTATACGGGACAAGTCATAAATATCTCAAAATAAATTTCTCTTTTGTTAAAATTAAATTTAACCTTAATTTATTATAACTATTGAAGCCAACACAGAATTTTTGAAATTGTCAAATTCTCACTTTTTGCAATTAATTAAATATATTTTTTAATAAAGCCAATAAGTAAAAACTTTTATCAGAAAATAATAGAGGATAGTTTAATGAATATTTAGGTGCAAAAATTTTCATGTCAAAGTGGAAAATTCGTTGACTTTTTTTGCTTCAAAGTTTACATAATGAAGGCAGCCAAGTTTCCTCTATACTTCAAAATAACGGAAAAAACAAAAAAATAAGGTATTTTTTAAATACAAACTTAATTTAAGTTTGATACTTGTACAAAAATTTAAGCTAAATACTGAATGAATTTTAAAATTTTTGAGATGATTTTTTTTCTGTGTTTTGATATTCCAAGAAAAAAAAGTTTTTGGATATAAAATAGATTTATATGATTTTCTATAACTCAAAATGAGTAAGAGCATGTTTTTCAATCTATGTGCTAAGAGATGACAAAATGTGGCATTTATATGGAAAATTTCAAAAATTCATAACTCAACTTTTTGACGTGATTTTGAAAAACTGTAAACGCCAAAATTTTTCATTTTTTTCTACTTTTGAGAAATGAAAACAATATTGGAGTACTAATACCTTTTTTTATTTGTTGTACGGTGTAATTAAAAATTATCGAACACAGTAGGCCTGATAGAACAGTTTTCGACCATCTATCAGCTATTTTATCAAAAATAGCTTTTTTGTGATCTTAAACAATGAAATCGCTAAATTACTAAATTTTGAATAAATTTCAGTAAATTTTTTTGCTTAGACATTGCTTGTGTTAATAATAATCCATATTATATGATCTTGAACTCATAAATAGTTCTGAATTTTAACAAATTAAGGTTTTTATGGTTTTTAACCAGATTTGGAACTTTAAAATACATGCAAAAAAAATTGGAATTTTGTTTCCAACACCTCATTTTTGAAGATTTTATGAATGAAATTTCAAAATTAAAATTTTAAACATTTTCACGTACTAAGTTTAATTTAAAAAAATAATTAAGTAGTTGAAATATAGCCTTGAAATGTTGTTTGATAAAAGGACCAACGAAAATTGTGGCAAGACCTAAAACTCACTAAGGCCGCGACAAATGAAAATCGAAAGTTTTGTCCTAATCCAATAAAATGTTAGATGGGGGGGGCCAAAAAAAAAAAAAGTTCCACTCGCAGATTATGTTTTTAAGGCAATTTATTTGAAATAAGACTAATAACAGACGTATAATTGCTTACATTTTTAATTAATTGTCTTTTGAGAATGTTATTAGCAACATTTTACAAATAAATCATCAAACGAACAATTCTGATTTTAGTCACACTCAGAAATTAACTCATTCGACACCGCTCTTAGAAATATTGAGTTTTGAACAAAAAGTTCTTCTACGACCTATTCTTTAGGTAAAAGTGAACAACTTTCTTTTCTATGAATGTTGGTTGGTTAGAGATTTAGAAGAAACTATGGGTCTACGAGGCTCCAAAGAGACTGTAGCGATGTTTTTGCTTGTGGATCTGACTTAATATAAAAGTATTATACAAATTTAATAATTTCGGTTAATCAATTTTTTTAAAACTCCAGCTAAAATTATACTGAAATTATAAAATTATAATTAAAAAAGTGAAGAATTAATTATTGCCTTTCAATTCAACAGACACGTTTGCTAGCAAAGTAGCTGCCATTCAGGACAAGTATGCCGATGCAAGTGTTGGAAATGTTACTGGAAGTAACGCTGTTAATGTATTTTTAGGCATAGGTGTTGCCTGGACAATAGCTGCATGCTATCATGCAGCTCATGGAAATAAGTTCAAAGTGGAAGCTGGGAAGTAAGTTTGGAATTTGATGTATCTTTGTTTTCCAAGAACCTTAAAACGTTACTTGCATTTGATGGAAAATGTAGAAAAATTATTTCGTTCAACGTTCAAGCACTATTCTATAAAATTAAAAACCATGATGCCTCGCGAATACGAATTTTTTTATTTGTACCGAGAAGTTTAGAATGGTATTAGAATGCAAGAGTTGAGCGAAACATAAATTACGTACATTTTGGAATACAGTAAAAAATTTTGTCTCAGAATTTGAAATGTAGCCACTAAAAAATAATCTGATCAAAATTAAAAACTACAAATCCGTTCAATATGAGAATAAAAAATTTAAAATCTTTTCTGAAGATAATTTTGTTCCAAAGTGTCAAGTTATTTATATCGTTGGAAAGAAGGCAAAAAAATCTAACAGAAAATATAAGTTTTAATATAATTAGCGTAATTTTATTGGGCTTTTTCAAGTAACGATTAAAAAACAGAGAAAAAACTTAATTATTTTCTATTTTTAGAACAAAATTTATTATAAATTTAATATTGTGCGCGGTAATTATGATGAATTTTGCTTAAAACTTCTTGTTTTTTACTTTTTAGTTAGCCATCCTCCTTTCATAAAAGTATATTTTAGAAGTTAATAACTTCCTGAGGATTAGGCACACTTTTTATCATTTTTTATTCGATTATTTGAAAATAATCGAATCTATGAAATTTGAATCTGTTATTGTACGACTTTTCAACTTAAACCAATATTTAAATAACAAGTTTTAGGAATACGCATTTCAGTTATCGTCGATGTATCCACATTCTGTTAAGAGAATTGATGTGTATTAAAAAAAAATTTTTTTTTCAAGTACGTCATAGGTCTTTGGTGTCTTCAGCAAAGTTGTAGCTTATTTTAAGAGGATTTTAGTGATATATTTTTTTTTTGATTTTCCGGAAAATTTGTGGAAAATTTTGGTGAAAAACCGTTATTTTTGACCAAAAGTTGTTCGGAAACATTTTTTTTTATATTAAAATCGAAAATTCTAATGATGAGGCTACCTTGCCCGGTGAAAATAAGATAAAGTTTCAGAAAAAACTATAGGTCTAAGATGTCCCAGAAAGGGTGTAGCGACGTTTTTCCTTAGTAACCGATTGTCAATGTAACTAAATATAAAAGTATTATAATAAGAGAATTGATGTGTATTAAAAAAAAAAATTTTTTTTCAAGTACGTCATAGGTCTTTGGTGTCTTCAGCAAAGTTGTAGCTTATTTTAAGAGGATTTTAGTGATATAATTTTTTTTTGATTTTCCGGAAAATTTGTGGAAAATTTTTGAATTTTGGTGAAAAACCGTTATTTTTGACCAAAAGTTGTTCGGAAACATTTTTTTTTATATTAAAATCGAAAATTCTAATGATGAGGCTACCTTGCCCGGTGAAAATAAGATAAAGTTTCAGAAAAAACTATAGGTCTAAGATGTCCCAGAAAGGGTGTAGCGACGTTTTTCCTTAGTAACCGATTGTCAATGTAACTAAATATAAAAGTATTATAATAAGAGAATTGATGTGTATTAAAAAAAAAAATTTTTTTTCAAGTACGTCATAGGTCTTTGGTGTCTTCAGCAAAGTTGTAGCTTATTTTAAGAGGATTTTAGTGATATAATTTTTTTTTGATTTTCCGGAAAATTTGTGGAAAATTTTTGAATTTTGGTGAAAAACCGTTATTTTTGACCAAAAGTTGTTCGGAAACATTTTTTTTATATTAAAATCGAAAATTCTAATGATGAGGCTACCTTGCCCGGTGAAAATAAGATAAAGTTTCAGAAAAAACTATAGGTCTAAGATGTCCCAGAAAGGGTGTAGCGACGTTTTTCCTTAGTAACCGATTGTCAATGTAACTAAATATAAAAGTATTATAATAAGAGAATTGATGTGTATTAAAAAAAAAAATTTTTTTTCAAGTACGTCATAGGTCTTTGGTGTCTTCAGCAAAGTTGTAGCTTATTTTAAGAGGATTTTAGTGATATAATTTTTTTTTTATTTTCCGGAAAATTTGTGGAAAATTTTTGAATTTTGGTGAAAAACCGTTATTTTTGACCAAAAGTTGTTCGGAAACATTTTTTTTTGTATTAAAATCGAAAATTGATGAGGCTAGCTTGCTAAAAAACCGTTATTTGTGACCAAAAGTTGTTCGGAAACATTTTTTTTTTATATTAAAATCGAAAATTCTAATGATGAGGCTACCTTGCCCGGTGAAAATAAGATAAAGTTTCAGAAAAAACTATAGGTCTAAGATGTCCCAGAAAGGGTGTAGCGACGTTTTTCCTTAGTAACCGATTGTCAATGTAACTAAATATAAAAGTATTATAATAAGAGAATTGATGTGTATTAAAAAAAAAAATTTTTTTTCAAGTACGTCATAGGTCTTTGGTGTCTTCAGCAAAGTTGTAGCTTATTTTAAGAGGATTTTAGTGATATAATTTTTTTTTGATTTTCCGGAAAATTTGTGGAAAATTTTTGAATTTTGGTGAAAAACCGTTATTTTTGACCAAAAGTTGTTCGGAAACATTTTTTTTATATTAAAATCGAAAATTCTAATGATGAGGCTACCTTGCCCGGTGAAAATAAGATAAAGTTTCAGAAAAAACTATAGGTCTAAGATGTCCCAGAAAGGGTGTAGCGACGTTTTTCCTTAGTAACCGATTGTCAATGTAACTAAATATAAAAGTATTATAATAAGAGAATTGATGTGTATTAAAAAAAAAAATTTTTTTTCAAGTACGTCATAGGTCTTTGGTGTCTTCAGCAAAGTTGTAGCTTATTTTAAGAGGATTTTAGTGATATAATTTTTTTTTGATTTTCCGGAAAATTTGTGGAAAATTTTTGAATTTTGGTGAAAAACCGTTATTTTTGACCAAAAGTTGTTCGGAAACATTTTTTTTTGTATTAAAATCGAAAATTCTAATGATGAGGCTACTTTGCCCGGTGAAAATAAGATAAAGTTTCAGAAAAAACTATAGATCTGAGATGTCCCAGAAAGGGTGTAGCGACGTTTTTCCTAAGTAACCGATTGTCAATGTAACTGAATATAAAAGTATTATAAAAAACCGTTATTTTTGACCAAAAGTTGTTCGGAAACATTTTTTTTTATATGAAAATCGAAAATTCTAATGATGAGGCTACCTTGCCCGGTGAAAATAAGATAAAGTTTCAGAAAAAACTATAGATCTGAGATGTCCCAGAAAGGGTGTAGCGACGTTTTTCCTTAGTAACCGATTGTCAATGTAACTAAATATAAAAGTATTATAATAAAACAAGTGTTCTTATTCTTTATTTCGATTTTTCTGTAGTTTTGATCTCTGATGAGTATTATTCATTTCAGATTGGCGTTTTCTGTAACACTATTTTGTACTGAAGCAGCAATAGCAATAGTTGTTCTTTTACTTCGTAGAAATAAGTCAGTGGGCGGTGAACTTGGAGGACCTCCAACGCTTAAGTATGTTACTGCAACAATTCTAATTGGACTATGGCTATTTTACTTAATCATGAGCAGTTTGGAAGCATATGGAATTATTGAAGGTTTTTAAACTGTTGAGCTGCAAAGACAAAGAACAAATTTCTTCAATCAATTGATTCATTAACAATAGATATAAACTCCACAAATAATTGATTTTACAGTTATGCTTAAATTTAATTGTTAAACTAAAAAAACTTTATTTTATAGGTAGGAAAAATTAAATTATTTTATCTTGTTTTAGTTTTATTCACAAAAGCAAAATGCAAAACTGATTTTAACTGATCAATTTTAAGATTTTATTGGAACTAGGAATAGAAGAATAGGAATGTTTAATGTCGATTGTGGGATCGAGAAAAAATAATATTCTAGTAATTTATACCAAGATAAGTCGTTCCTTATCTTTTAAAAAAAAATGTACGGTTCTTGTGTTATAATTAATGTAAAGGTACATCAGATACTCGATAAAACGACGGAACTTTAATATGACATGTTACAATAATAAATGAACAATAACAATGAATAACAAAATAAGTAAAAATGAAACAACTGGCAAATCCTTTTACAGTTTTACAGTACTAAATATTGGCGTTCACTAATAGTCGAAATCGCTTCTAGTTAAAAAAAACTAGATAATTTTTTGAATTTTCCTCTATTTTTCCTTAAAATTATGTTAAAATTACTGCAAACATAATTTGTTATATTTCACTATAATATGTCTGACAAATATAAATTGAAATTTTGTGTAAGTATTTTCTGTATGTACATACGCGAAAAAATTTCAATTTATATTTGTCAGACTATATCATAATCAAACTTGTTTTTTTTCAATTTTTCATATATTTATTCTAATGTTTTCTCATTCATGATGACTAGAAAAATAAACTTTGGGCTAATATTAAAAATTATTACGTAAATTATTCCCGTTAAAGAAATATTAAACAGCTCAAAATTTCTTTATGACAGAATGAAAACTTTCAATAAAGAAATGTCAAACTGAAATTCATTCATTAAAACAAATGGAGCGCAATGAAAATATTTTTCAATTTTGCGAAAAATCAATTATTTTGCGATATTCTACATGAGATTTCATGATTGAATCAACAATATTCGTATTAAAATATTATATTATGATATATTATATTATATTATAATATTATGATTAATATTCATATTTATGAAAAAAATCTCAGCTGTCATAATTCATAATCAGCTGTGTAAAGACACAATATTTGGTAATAATACAAAATTAAATAGTTTTTTTAGTCATTTTTGTTTTAATTCGCTAAAAAATTCCTCTTTTTCGTTACCAGGGAGTTTGTTATAAAGTAGTTTCGTTATAAATTGGTTTCGTAAACGGGAATACTTTACGTATATTAATATTTCTTCTGCACATGATTTATGTTAAACGTATATATTTTTAACACTATAAGTACGAAACTCAAATCAGTCTCATTAATGACGAATCTGGGTCTGAAAGTCCGCATCACATATTTTAAAATAAAAAATGAAAATAAAAGAAAATTGATATCAACTTATTATTAAATAATAACTTAGATTGCCTTTTATCAGTCTAAACCACAAGACTTCAAAAGATCAAGGAAAAAGACCGATTTTGGCTGTTTATAAATAAAAAAAACCGTTATTTTTGGGAAGTATGAGTACGAATTTTTATTTTGAAGATTTTATATTAAAAGTTTGAGCAATTAATTCAAATGAATATTTGATTCTGAATAATTAAAGATGTTTCTTGAAACTTTAAAACATATTTTGATTATACCACTTTCACCTCAGCTTCACTAGCTAGCTGAAATTATCACAAAAAATGATACGTTACATTTTAGTTAATTGATAATAAGCACTAATTGAAGCTCTGTGAGCTTAACAATTTGGTGTTTTGTAAGCTGAACAATCATAACTAGCTTTGCAATCGTCTTTATATGGACATAAATCACATCGTTTACGTTTTCAAAGTCAATTATAGGGGTGGAAGGTGCAGATTCAATTTGGAGGATATCTTTGATCATTGATCTTATTGTTGGTCTAGTAAGAAAATCAGTCATTAATTCGTCATTATAACTTGTTTCTTCACCACATTTTTGTTCAAAAAATTTTTTTTTGACGAAAACCCATCATTTGATAATGTAATTGTCCTTTTAAGAAAATTACGTAGAAGACGAAACTGGGTCTATCATACCCTGTCTCGTTTTTTTGTACAAAAAATACATAAATAAGAACCTGTGAAAAAGATTCATTCAGATTTATTCACCATATCCAGCGCTCAAGTTAAATGGACACTCAAACCCAGTACTTCGTACTTATAGTGTTAAAATTAAACCCAATTTTTATATTTAAATTATTTTAATTTTTTAATTTATATACTTGAAAATATTCAGTTATCTATTATATGTTTGTTTTTCTAATCATTTTTAATTATAGTTTGAATGATTAGGAAAAAACACTTGAATAAATATTTAAAACATTCGAAAGTGAAAAAAAAACAACTTTAATTAGGATATTTTAGAAAAATATAGCAAATTATGTTAATTTTTTATTTAAATGTTAACATAATTTATGTAAAAATAGATGAAAATTCAGAAAACTATTTTAAAAAACTAGAAGCGAAGCATACTTTTTAAAAATGCAAAAAAATATATTTTTTACGTTCTCTAAGATAGTAAAGGATTTGCCAGTAGATTCTGTTTTACTTATTTTGTTATTCAGTGTAATGTAAACCGAATACTTTCTCAGATTTAACTTTTTTTAAGAATGTTAATTTTTACAAAAATATATTTATTTTCTTTATCTCGTATTTTAAGCGTTTATTTACTAATCAAATACTGTAAAGTAAATAATTCTAATATACGACGTATGCACAGAACATCATAGTCGCTGTACGTAAATCGTATATTAGAATTTTTTACTTTACAGTAATCATAAAACCTTTAAATTTGTAAAAAATACAAAAAAAAGTTTTTGTTAAAATAAACGGAATTTTTTTTGAACCATACAACGACCAAACGATATTTGGTCGTTATATGGAGTATCTGATGTAATCATATCCACTCAACACACAAATTACAGAAATTTTAACCTAATAGATAAGTTTATCAATAAACTCAAATTACTTGTTTATTTGGACTTCTGTTCTTCGTCAATAAACATTTAGGCTTTTCATTTAATTGAAATATATACAAAGATTTTAAATTTTTGACAGAAACAGTTATGTAGGTGTATACGCGAGAACTGTCAGCAAGAAATTTGGGGTTTACTCAAAATATTTTTTTTAAAATAATTTTTCATTTGATTTTGAATAGAGCGTTTAAAAGATAATTGTTGAAACCCTTATTTTTCAATTCAAATTAAATGAAGCGCACTATTGATTCTTTTTTTTTTCAACTAATATACGGTATTTCATTTTTCAATTTCCATCAATTTTCGGAAGGTCGTCGTATATTAGATATATCTACGTTATAAAATAATTTAATTATGGTCTAAAACTTTATTATGTACTATTTTACTTCCATATAATTATGCTTTTCTTTATTTTAATTTAATTATTTTAGTTTAATTAATGAAGAAAACTGTAATTTGAATAAAATTGCCTTTAAGATAAAAAAAAAATAAAAGCAAAGACAAAATAAAAAATATTGTAATTATTTGTATTTAAACATAATTGTAACAAAACATGCTTTGTTATTCTCTTTTTTACATCAAAGGAAAGTCATTTTTTGCATTAACAAGTTTTTTATTAAGCTGTTATTATTAACGTCTCAATTACAACTTTATTACCATGATCAGTTCATTTTCCTGTACTTATCAGCAGGTTATCCAATAAAAAAAATAAATTAAAATAAAATATTAGCATTTTTTTAATTGGTGGACCGGTAAAGATCATGTATGATACACTATGCAATAGAGGGTTAAGGAATTTAATGGTGCAGTTGTTAAATGTTACATGAAATTCCCGGAAATTTCACTATCATCCGTTGCTTCTCAGACTGTGTTCTCTAGAATTTTTGATTAAGATACTTATACGGGAACTCTACGACAAGTTTTTGAACTTTGTTATAAAGAATTTTCATTTTTTTAAAAGTGATAATAATTCTAAATATGTTTTGGAAACTACAGAAAAAAATCTCTAAGAATCTTATTCAACATTATAAAAAAAAAAAGTTTTGTAAATGTTTCATACAAATTAAATGAAATTGATGCAAACCAAACAATATTTGTTAACTTGAAACTTGAATAATACCAAGTGATTCCAAAATAATTGGTTTTCGATCAATCAAAATATCAATTAATTGGTTTTTCGAAAAATAATTTTTTTTTTGGAAAGCTTGGACAATTTCCTTTAAGAATATCATATTTGCAATTTTTTTTGATGCCATCTTTAACCTCAATAGGGGTGTTTAAAGATTTTTTTGACAGATCCATAAAAACGATGCCCTATTTTTGAATCTCTTTGGAAAATTGCTCTAAAACGTCAATCCACTTTAAAAAATCAAAACGAGGTCCAAATGAAAAACGGGAAACGCCAAACTTATTTTTTTTATATATAAAATGGGCCCCCAAAAGGATTTTGCGTTCGTTGACAATTTTTTCAAAATGTAAATATGTTTTGGAAACAACAGAAAAAAATCTCTAAGAATCTTATTCAACATTATAAAAAAAAAAATTTTGTAAATGTTTCATACAAATTAAAAGAAATTGATGCAAACCAAACAATATTTGGTTTTCGATCAATCAAAATATCAATTAATTGGTTTTTCAAAAAATAATTTTTAACTTATCGTCAATTTTATTTATTTTTTTATCTTATATCTTACAATTTTATATGATTTTGTTTTAAAAAATAAGATTTTACAAACACCAATATCTTTGCTTAATTTATTGCGAATTTCGGTCCAAAAAGTAGAACACACAAAAAAACCCGTTCGCTAACGGTGGATGCTGGCTGTATTGTTAACAAGCTTTGGTACAAATTTTCCACAGCAGCAGATCGACTTCCACCACTTAGTTCACGTTCACAAAATGAAGAGATTTTACTCTCTTTTAGTTTTTTAACATTATCAGGTTTATCAATTTCTTCATTTTTTTTTTCTTTTGTTAACACTTATATTGTGTATTAACAATAAATGATTATTTAAATTGACTACCCCTTACGACATGGTGTGGAAAAAGGGTCTTTTGAACAAACTCCTGAAAGTGATTCCTGACTTAACAATTTGAGATTTGTTATGCAAAATGCTGAGTGATCGTGTTTTTCAAGTATTTCTGAATGACAAAAGCAGCAGTTGCATGAAACTGAACAATGGCTTTTTACAGGGAAGTGTTCTGGCTCCCTTGTTGTTCAATTTGTACACTCACGACCTGCCAATATCTGTGTCTAGGCGCTTTATGTACGCCGACGATATTGCATTTACTTTCCAGCACAAGAGTATTGATTCGTTAAACGAGACACTGTCCTCTGATATGTTGCTGTTCACAGAGTATACAAAGAATAGGAGACTGAAACCCAGTGTGACGAAAACAGAATCCTCGATTTTCCATTTCAATAACTCACCAGTGCTCACGCCAAGATGATTGATGTAGAGCTCAACATCACGATGAGATTGATATCCGGAACTCTCAAATCTGTGCAACATTAGCTCAGTTTTATACGTACTTCTGTCGTGAACGGTCGTGTGTGTAGAAGCGCCTCAAGTTAGAGAAAAAAAAATAAACAATTAAAAACATTAACAATTATTTTATTACTTTTAACTTAAAGAGTGATAAAAATAATTTATTAAGAAGCATGGCTTCTGAACCCGATGAAGATATGGTCTTCAATCAAAATTGTAATAATTGTTGTGATGCAATTGATGATTCTGAGGATTTTAATTATATATCTTGTGAATTATGTGAAAAATATTATCATGCAAACTGTATAGATATGTCATATGAGTGTATAGAAAATATAAAAAATAATGCTAATATATCTTTTTACTGTGATAATTGTCTGTCCGAAAAAGATTACATTAATGATATGATAAAAAAAAATTAATGAAATGAAGTGCTTTTTAAATGTAATTTATGAAGATATGAATAAGAAATTTTTAAGCATGGAATCTCAAACGTCTAAAATTAATCATAACTGTGAAAAAAATTCTATACATGAAATATCTCCAGTAATTAAAAATATACATAAACGAAGATTTAACGAAGTTGTTGCAAATTCCTTAAACTCTCCCAATAATGCGAATAAAGTGCAAAAAAGAAATGATGATAATTTCAAGGTCACTACAAATACTAAATCAGTGTTAGTGATAAAAAGTAAACAAAGAGATAAGATTATGTCTGAAGATGAAATCGTTACATTAAAAAACTCTATCAAATCGATAATGAATCCGTCAACGGATCCTGTGAAGTCAATGAGAGAAACAAAAAAAATAAAAAATTATTGTTGAAGTGAATGATAATGCATCAATAAATTTGATTAAACAAAACATTGCATCAAAGATTGATAATAGTATGCAAAAGATGTGCCTGAAAAACAAGATCCAATTATTAAATTGATAGGAATATCAGCATTTATTGATAATGAAACGTTTTTAAATGATATTAAGAAACAAAATGATGCAGTAATACATATGGATTCGAAATTAATTGTGAAAAGTGTCAAAAAAACCTTGAGATATTATACAGCCATTGTTGATTGCGATAATGTAACTTTCCAAAATATAATGAAAAGACAACGTCTTTATGTAAGATGGGATTTTGTTCGTGTAATACATGTAAATACAGGGATAATTATGTGTTATAAATGTGCACAGTATAATCATATGTCCAAAGACTGTACAGAAAATGATGTTGTATGCCCTAAGTGTTCACAGTGTCATGAAATTAAAGATTGTAAAGTGGAAGAAATTAAATGCATTAACTGTATTAGATACAATAATAAACTGAACCTTAATTTAAATACTGAACATTTCGCTTGGAGTTCCATATGTTCAGTTTATCTTTAAAAATTGAAACAAAAACAACAATTAAATCAAGCAGATAAGTAGCAATCATTAAACTACTGATGCGTAAATGTAAATGGTTTTTTAAGTCATAAACAAGCAATTGAAATTTTAATGTTGCCTACTCTCGTATGCTGTATAACTCATATAACAGCTAATATTCAAGATAGTGAATTAGCAATAGATGGTTATATTTTGTTACGTTCAAATTCCATTTCGTCGCACACAGCAGGTGTAATAGTGTATATAAAAAACAAAGTGCAATATAAGTTAGTCAATAATTATATATTTGGATTTAACAATGTGATTGTCATAGATATAATAGATACAGTTAATCGTGAGCGTTGGTTTTGTGTATATCATTCTCCGAATCAATCACATGTAGAATTTTTAAATAAGTTTGATGAAATATTAGATCAAAATAGTGACACAATACTACAACTCAAAAGTATTATTAATTGAAAAAACAATCTGTGATAATTATTCAAAAAAATGGTATACTGATGAACTGAAACAATTGAAATATCAACGCAACATTGCAAAAGAGAGGGCAGTTTTTTAAAATAATAGTGAAACTTGGACAGAACATAGAAAAATAAGAAATATTTATAATAAGAAATTAAATGAGAGTAAAAACAATGAAGTGAAAAATGATATTATTGAAAATAAAAGTGACCCCAAGAAATTATGGAAAATTTTAAAAAAAGAAACCAAAGATAAAGAAGAATTACCTGATTTTATAGAGTTTGAATGATAAATCTGTGATATGTAATGAATTAAACAAATATTTTGTAAACAGTATTAAACGAATAAATAACAGTATTCCAGTGTGTAACTACGATAGTATATCATATGTGAGTAACGGTCAAACTTGGTCTGAATTCCGACTTACGAATATGAATGAAATTCAAAATGTTCTAAAAAATATGAAATCAAAGGGTGGTGTATTTAACGTAAATGTTAATGTAATAAATTTTGTGATAGAAAGTTATGGTGAATTAATCATTGACCTATTTAACGAAAGTCTTGCTACTGGAATCGTACCTGATACATGGAAATTTACTGTGATAACACCGATACAAAAAGTAAAAGGAACTACAAAAGTTAATGAATAAAGACCAGTCAACACCGCAACAGTATTAGACAAAACACTTCAAACGGTTGTAAAAGGGCAATTAGTGCAATATATAAATGAAAATCAAATGTGCAATCAGCTTTTAAAAAAAATCATTCATGTGAATCAGCAATCAATCTAGTCTTGAATCAATGGAAATTAAAACGTGATAACAAAACAGTGATAGTAGCAGTATTCTTAAATTTAAAGCGTGCATTCGAGACACTCGATAGAGAGGTATTATTAAAAAGATTAAGAAATTATGGCATAACGAGAACTGTATTGAATTGGTTCAAAAATTGGCTGTGCAATAGAAAACCATACACAAAATTTAAAAATGAAATTTCAAGTGCAATAAATATTGAATTAGGCATACCACAAGGCACGCCACTGTCGTGTTTATTATTTAATTTATTTTTTAACGATATTGTATTATGTGTGAAAAATTGCAATATAAACCTGTTTGCCGATGATATACTGCTATGGATGGCCTGTGATACTGTGAATGAAGCAATTGAATTAATAAATATAGATTTAGAGCAAATATATCGTTTTTTGTGTATGTTTAAATTAATGTTAAATATAGATAAGACTAAAGCAATGATAATAGGAGCAACCACCGATTTAAATGTGATAATTAACAACCAAGAATTAGAATTAGTAGATTAAATTAAATATCTGGGCATTGTTATAGATAATAAGTTGAACTTTAAAAGTAATACTAATGTTGTGATAAAAAAAGTTGCAAAAAAAGTTAATTTTATGAGACGAAATAAGAAAAAATTCGACTATGAAACAAAACTCCTATTATATAAAAGTATTATTGGCTCCATATTATTTTTGTGCAATGAAAGTGAACTTAATGAATTACAGAGATTACAGGGACGTATGCTTCGAAGTTTCACAAATGGAAATAGTTATTCCAGTGTAGCTGAAATGTTGAAGATGACTGAATTACTATCTATTAAGCAAAGAATTATATTTACAGATCGTTCCAAATATAAAACTTGTCAAAGGCAGGGTCGAATTGGGAAAATGTACTCGCGGACATCTTTATTTTGAAGCAATGTCAAATTGAAATAAATATTTATTTCAAAACTTAAAAAAGAAATTATATTGTAAAATATACATATAAGATATATTTTAAATAAGTTTTATTATTTAATATTAATTATAATTATTCAGAAATTTCGATGTAAAAAGGTTCAAAGACATCCATTTGTACGTCGGCAATATCAATATAAGAATCATTTTGATCAACTAACTCAAATTGATTATCAATAGTATTGTTATTTTCAACTGTATTATTATTATCTATTTCAAAGCGTTCGTCCTCTGCTCGAATAGCACGATCACAACAACGTTTCCAAATTTCGGGATCAACAGATTCGAATTCTTGACATATTAGTTGTTTAACATCCTTTGGCTTAAATGTTAAATTCTTTGCAGCAATTCGTTGTTTTACTATTCCCCAAATATTTTCAATTGGATTAAAATCGGGATGGTATGGTGGTAAACGAAGCACAGTGTGTCCAGCTGAAAGCAAAATTTGATCAGCTGCATATACAGGTGGATTGTGTTCTTTATAAAGTTTGACGACTTCCAATAGTTCTTTTTTCGTGTCAGTTGCAAAAAAAGCTAGATGCACATGCAAAAGTTAGCACCAATCTTATTTCACAAGAATTAATTTATAAAATGGAAAATTTAAATAAAACATGAGGAATTATAAAAATATTCAATTGAAATATTAAAAGTAAAATTAAGCGTAATCGTGAAATATTTTGCTGAGCGCATTTCCGTTAAAAATAAATGATTCCATAAATTTTAAAAATAAGATTGTGCGTTACTTAATCCATGATCATTTAGCCATTTTTGAATATCTTCCTTATTGGTATTGCTGGATGGAGGTAAATCAACGTTTTTACTGTGATAACTTGCATTGTCAATCACTATCACAGAGTTTGATGGCAAATTGGGAACCAGTTGTGTAGAAACCCACTTACTGTAGTTTTGCGCATTCATTTCACCGTGGTAGTCTTCAGTATGGTTTCCTGATTTAAACACATTTAAAGCACCAGGGATAAAACCCTTTTCCCATCCGGCATGAACTATGATATAACGAGACCCACGATTAATGCTGGTGGTAAAGCCTTTTGCTGTTTTGTCGTGCCATTGGCGATTCTTTGAATAAGTGGTATGAACATATGTTTCATCAACATACACGATTGGTCTATTTTGACTTCTGAACTCCCGTACTTGCAAAATATATTTCCTACGTAACTCTCTAATATTATCTTTTTCTGCCAAAATAGCACGATTATTAATTGATTTTTGAAACTTGAATCCCATATTTTTCAAAACTCGACTTAAGGAAGTTCTGGAAATATTAATATCATGCTCTTCTGCTATCTGCTTGGATAACCCTGCCAGAGTAGCAAGTTGCTGATTTTTGGTATGGAAGCTATATAATGAATTCCTAATTAAAAGCAATTTTTCTGCGTCAAGATCGGTGACAGTACTTCTACGCTTCTTTTTTATTGGTGAAGGAAATACGGAGGTCCCTGGTTGGGAGTCATCTGAGAACAATTCAGACAGTTCGGATTGAGATTGGGATGAAATGAATTTTTGAGCATTTTGAACTTGTTCCATAATCCATTCATTTGTTATGAATTGGGTTTTAATTGGACTGTTTTTAACAACTACTGATTGAAATGTTATTTGTTGACTCGCTAAAGCTTCTTTTGATTTTCCCTCATTAACAACTCTTCGTACACTATCGATACAAATTCCAGTTGCATCACTCACATGCTGTACCACTGATTTTTGATCTTTTTGTGAGTCATTGTCAAAATATTTGAAGACGTTGTAGATAATTCCCTTCTCAAATTTACTTAAATGATGCCCGCGTGGCATATTGATTTTAATTTTTCATTTAAATATATTTTTATTGTAAAAACTTCAATTGCTTTTAAAATTCTGTTTTCAAAACAAATAAAAACAAAAAAGATGTCCCTTAAGGCTACCCCTAAATTTGTCAACCAAATTTGACATTACACAACTGTCAAAAGTTGGTTCTATATTTGGAACGATCTGTAACACATTATATATGATATTTAAAATAAGAAAGAAGATATTACCGAATTATATGAATGAATTTTTTGTTACTGTAAATGAGTCCCAACCATATAGATTAAGAAACAACAACCAACCTAGACCACCAGAGTCAACATCAACAATCGTACACAATTCCATTATGTATAAAGGGGTATTAATGTACAGTGAAATGCAAAAAGAATTAGATATAAATGAATCTGTGATAAGTGTAAATGAATTTAAAAAAAAAATTAAAAACATATGTGATTAATAAATATTGAATACAAAAGAAAGTACAAAAATAAATAGATATATAATGATAATATATCATCGATAAGATGGAAAAACATACAACAACAACAACCTCAAGTTCGCCGCAAAGAGGCGCTTTTAAGAGAATTTGTGAAGGCATCTAGTTACCCAGATGCTACTCTTTTTGGTGACTTACAACAACAACAACCACGGAAACGCCTAAAATCTCGTAATCCTCCTCTTGTTTTGGCAGAAGAGCTTTTCTCAGCCAACTGGCAACCTGAAAACACACCCTCAATCAGCAGCCCATTGTTTGATGGAATTACGGATCGTACATCAGAATTCCAATTACCACGTAAGGCATGGTGTAATTTAAACAGACTGAGATCGAACCATCGTCGTGACGTCGTTGCAAAGCAACAATGAAGAAATAGGGATACGTTGAAGACTCTTCCTGTGTTTGCGGTCATCCTAATCAGACAATAAGTCACATCTTAAATGAATGTCCATCTCTTTCGTTCGAAGGCACGATTATTGAATTAAAGAACTTAACACCGTCGGGTATAACATGGCTTAGCTCTCTGAATTTGTAATTCGATGTCATGTAATACTATTTTTAAGCTTAATGTGGTATACGCTAAATAATTAAATTATTTAAATTAGAAGTGGCACCATTAGGTCTCTTTATGACTGCTTTGCATTCTTTACAGACTGCTGCATTAGTTCCTTTCTTATCATAATATTGCCATACAGGTGACACCATGACGAAAATGAATTTAATAATTTTATTACTTGTTTTGAAAAAAACACGAAATATAAATTAATTTTTCGATAAAAAAATGCGTTCAACATTCAAGCCACCTAAACTAATTTTAAATGTGCAAAAATCTCATAGTCACAGAACTATTTGCATCCTTTATTTACATATTCAATTACAAATTTGATTGATGAAAATAGTGATAATTTGATTAAATATGTATTTAAATTGACTGTCCCGAAACTAATTTACCGTCCTAGTCAATAGATTAATTTTCCAATAACTATTAAATCACATGAATTTTTAAATCCAATATTTTATCAAGTTCTGCTTATTTTTTTCGTCTATCAATTGCAGAACTTGAAAGAACAGGATCAAAATTAGTAAATACAATGATTTTTAAAACATTCTTAGCTAAATATGAATGTTTAAATATTAAGTAAAAATTCAATGATCTATTTCTTTTATTAAATCTAATCACTCGAATGAAGAGATGATATAAATATTTTTATATGTTTATACTATCTTTATCAAGAGTGAGAGATACCAATAAGCATTACATGTAACACATACATTCGTTCTTATCTTGAAGAATTAAAAATTTATTATTATATTATATTATATTAAAGTTCTCAAATCAATGCTCAGATCAGATCAGATTTCTAGGGCGGACTCAGAAGAGAACCGGCACTCAGACCTACAGACGGGTCCATTGTGCAAACCCATTATCATCATATCTGATGAGGAAGGAACCAAATCTGGTGAAACAACTAAAAGAAAGAAGTCCACTAGATCTGGTTCAGTTCAGGAAAGTGACCACACCTTCTTAGAAAGCTAAGGAGGGCAGACACCTTCACTTTTGAGATGGAATCAACACTGGGAAAGTACTCACCAAGCGTGATTCCACGCAGTCTGGCATGCTTGGGACATGCACAAAGCAGATGTGCAGCAGTCTCCTCTTGTTCAGAGCAGCATTTGCACATTGGATCTCTTGAGTCAAAATGACTGAGGTGATAGTCTAGAGTACAATGACCAGTGAACATACCAACCAAAACTCTGAGCTCAGTACGGTTCAATCTGATCAATTGTCTAGATAGACCGGAATCTGGTTCCTTGATAAAGAGGCGAGTCTGCCTAAGGGTGCCCGCCTGATTGGACCACCATTCCCGGAAAAGCCTAACCTCTCTATCTTTCCTGTAAGAATTCATGCAGGTCAGAGAAAGAGGCAGAACCGGTTCAGGTGAATAATTGATGGCAGAAATACCATTTCTAGCAAGTATATCAGCTTGTTCGTTCCCGTGCACATTGCTGTGACCAGGCACCCAAACAAGGGTTACTTCGTTATAACGAGAAAGATCTTGAAGTGCAGTTACGCACTCAAGAACTAATCTAGAATAAATCTGTAAGGAAGTCAAGGCTTTGATAGCAGCTTGACTGTCGATACAAATGCAGATTTTGGCTCCAGCAATCTCCAGGGATCGGAGAGCATAAGAGCAGAATAATATGGCGGCAATCTCTGCTTGTAAGATTGTCACAAATTGACCCAGGTGTACACTCGAGGAGAGGCCAAAGTCCTCGGAGTAAAAACCCGCTGCAGCAATGCCGTCCATGAGTGATCCGTCAGTGAAGCAGGCCTTCCAGTCTCCAGCTAAGGCTGGTGGTAAGGAACCAGGAACTTCAGACCAATCACTACGGTTCGGAAGTAAAACACTAAAAGCTTGTGAAATGTTCAAAGTTGCGACCATTTGATCACATCCAGCTTCTAAAATGGGCAAATCTCTAATCATCAAATTAAGGATGTTCGAGTGTCCATCCGGAGCCAGCCTTGAACACAAAGCATTAGTTCTTTTAAGTCTATACAAAGTTCTCAAGGCCTCGGACTGCACAAAAATGTGAAGCGGAGGTAAATTGAGAAGCACTTGTAAAGAATCGGTAGGAGTGGTTCTCATAGCACTAGTAATGGCTAAGCAGGCCATTCTCTGTAGCTTGTCCAGCGCTTTTCTGATTTCGCCAGTACTGGCTTTTGACCACCAGACATGACAAGAAAAGACAGCCGAAGGACGCACTATAGCGGTGTAAAACCATTGAACCACTGATGGTTTTAGACCCCAGGAGGCACCATAGGCCTTTTGACACTGCCAAAACAAACCAGAAGCAGTTTTGCAGCGTTGAGTTACATGAGGGATAAAAGAAAGTCTTCTATCCAGGGTGGTACCTAAGAACTTCATGGTATTAGAAGTGTCTACAGGCACACCGAAAAGAGTTGGACAACTAACGTTTTCCAACTTACGCTTCTTAGTAAAAAGTACCAAGCGCGTTTTTTCAGGGTGAACAGTTAGGCCATGTCTGTTGCACCAGTTTTCAACGACGTTCAGCCCTATCTGTATTCTTTCATACAGAGTTGGAATGAAACGACCAACAACAAAGAACGTGACATCATCCGCATAGCCCACGGTAGTGAACCTGGCATCTGTCAGTTCGGTAAGAAGGGAGTCAATCACCAGTATCCAAAGAAGTGGAGAAAGAACTCCCCCTTGAGGAAAACCTCTTGTGGCGGTAACAGTCACTGACTGTTCGCCCAAAGAAGCTGTAATTTTTCTGGCTTTCAACATGTCGATTACCCAATCAATCAGAAAACCCTCGATGCCAAAAGACGAGAGAGAGTCTCTAATAACTGAATAACCAGTATTGTCGAAAGCACCAACAATGTCAACCGAAACACCAAGTGCAGATTCATTGAACTGAAAGGCCCGTTCAATAGTGTTAACAACACTATGAAGGGCACCATCAGTCGACCTACCCTTGGAGTAAGCGAATTGAACTGGGCTGAAGGGATTTCTCAAGAGAACTGAACTTCTGAAATATATGTCCAGTGTTCTTTCGATACCCTTTAGAAGAAAGGGTGAAAGACTGATAGCCCTCCACGCCTTAGGGTCGCAGTAGTCCTCTTTACCCTTTTTGGGGATAAAGACAACTCTGACAGAAGTCCAAGCAGGTGGAACCTTGCCTGTCATAAGACTGGCCCTGTAAAATCAATGCTAATCTATAGATAAATTTACTCTTCTCTTATTAGTAAATTGTTTTTAATTACAGAAATTCCTTTTTTAGAAGTTTTTTGTCGGACAGTATATTTGAATATTATTATGAAATGAATGAATATGTTGGAATTTTTTAAATTACTTTAACAACACTCATTAAAAAAGACTAAAGGTTGAATTTATCAAAGTATAAAAACAATTTAGAATCAAGAACATTCAAAAAAGAAAGAAATTATTTTAATTCAGAATCCTGAATTTTGAGCGAGCGGCTGTATTTTTTGGCAGCTCGCACTGAATTAATAGCATGTTTCAAATCAACATGTATCCCCTTGTACACTAAACAAATTTTCAATGATTTTCAATTTTTGTAAGTGTAAGATTAAACAAAAATTTTTAAAACATAGAAAAATTAATAAAAAAATAATTATTAATAACATTAAACTAAATTTATTAAAATTTAAATCTTTTTTTTTTCGTAAATTGTCCTTTAATTGTTTTATAAACAATTGATATAAGATTTTTACCGGAACCTAAGGGATACATGCAAACCGTTTGCATTGTTTTGGTTTTGATTGTCAAATGTGAATGGAATTTTTAAAAATACGTGAGTCGAAATATTAAAATAATTAATAGTGCTGTTAAAACCACAATAAATAATTAAGTGAAACAAAATTATAATAGAAGAAATATAAAAGTATCAATTAAAATGTGTTCCTTGATCTTTAGCAGAAAAAAAAGTGTAAAAATATTGAAGACAAAATAAAGTGCTAAAAATAAAGAAAATTTAGCTCACAATATTTAAATAAATTTAATAGTTAAAATAACAAATGAATTGATTATTACCTTATAAATTTATAAAATAAGTATTGTTTTTCATGTTGATGATGAAAAATTTTAAGATTAAAGCTAAATAATAAATAAAATTTCTTTTGCAAGTGAAATTGAAATTCATACTTTCTTTAAAAAAATGTCCGACTTTCAGGTGTTTTAATTCTTCGTCCATATTTATCTAAAAAAATATTGTAAACAGCAGCTTGAAGAAAAAAATTTGTTACTATTAAGTGAAAAATATTTCAATAAATGAATTAAATCAATGGAAGAACTTAAAATAAAAAGTTTTCATTCATAATTATTCAACTCAAAATGAACTGCCAAAAATACAGGTGCCAATAATAGGAGGTTCTACTCTATCTAGATTTTTTATAAAAGTACTTTTGGTGTTTCTGAACTAAAAAAACACTTTTTAACTGCTTTTAAGTTGACCTGTAACCTTGTAAGAATAAGAATTACTTAAAATTGAAATTTCTTGGAAAAAAAATTTTTTTCGAATTGGGTTGCATTTCAAATTATAAGCATCGTATTGTGTATGAATCCTAAAAGGTAAAGAACGATTCATATAGTGAACAGTGTTGTTTTTGGTAAACAACGAAATATTTGTATACATTCCTGGGGGATATATTTTTCTCATATATTTTTAAAAGAACAATAATTGTTGAGGCAAACTGTTTTTTTTTAAATTTAAACACGTTATATTTTAAAACCCATGACAACAATGTATTATTGTAAATTTTATTAAAATCTGTATACTAAACAATCCAAATGCTGTAATATTTTACCGATTATTTATTTTCATCAAAAATAGTTTTTAATTGATTTTAAATTGTTTGAAATAAAACACTTATTTGATAATATTTTTGCATAATTTGTTTCAAAGCCATATTTCATTTTTACGAGAAATACATTTTTGTTTTTTTTAGTGTCAAACGTGTATGAGTGCATATATTCGGTCTTAGTTTTCCATTCTGCGGAGTTATTGTGAGTTGGAATTATTTTGGAAAAATTTCCAATTTTATGCAAAAAAGAAAAATATTTGAAAATATGTTCCGTTGTCAAAATTTTGGCGAATTTGCTGTTTAATCTCATTCATTTTCAAGTCTTCTCTATGAGAAGATTGTAAAAAAGAAAAAAAATCACAGTCCAAAATCTAATGAACTGAAGTAAGCGAAGTTTATCAACTTCAAAAATACAAGTTTTCCAAATGTGAACACAAAAACATAAAACAAGCGAAAAAATTAAAATCTGAAACTTTTACAATTTTTGTTCTGAATAACCCATAAAATAGGGTTTCAAATTAGTTTTGAGACAGAACAGTTTTAGGACGCATCAAGAGTTTTCTTTAATTAAAAAGTGTGACAGATAATTCAGAATCTGCACTGCATAACTAAATAGATTTTTTTGATATTTATGTGAAAAAACATACTTTATTCTTTAAAAGAAAAAAATAATGTTCACCTCTCTGCATCATAATAAGAAAATGGCTGTTCTTCGTTATTTTCAACTTCAATAAATAAAGGCATTTTTGACTGTTTATATTGTTATTTTTACATATTTGAGTTATTTAGACTCTTAACTTTTGGTTTGACATAATATTTTGTAATTAAATCACATTTTTTATAACAAAATAAGTAAAAAATAAAATACATATTATATGGGACGCACAATAATTAATTGCGTGGACAATGTTTTATCGTATGTGTATAGATACAAAAAACATATGTTTTTGAACAGAACATTTTGCTGTGTGTCGAATATGGCCGGACAATAAATTTGATTGTGTTTATGTGATGAAAAATGGCAAATTCATAAATTCAAAAATATCAAGAAAAATTAAGATTTTATAAAATATTATTAATTGAAATCAAAAGTAAACATAATTAACTAAAAAATTAATTGATGAAAATAATATTAATTCGATTAAATATGTATTTAAATTGATTGTCCCGAAACTAATTTACCGTCCTAGTCAATAGATTAATTGTCCAATAACTATTAAATCACATGAATTTTTAAATCCAATATTTTATTAAGTTCTGCTTATTTTTTTCGTCTATCAATTGCAGAATTAGAAAGAACAAGATCAAAATTAGTAAGTACAATGATTTTTAAAACATTCTTAGCTAAATATGAATGTTTAAATATTAAGTAAAAATTCAATGATCTAACTCTTGGACAATTGCTTCGAAACCCTATTTTAGCTTTTATATCACTGTCATAATCAAAAATTGTTCAAGTTTCAGATATTAATTGTTGTTTATGTTTTTGTGTTCATATTTCGAAACTTGTATTTTTGAAGTTGATGAACTTCACTTACTTCATCTCATTAGATTTTGGACTGTGATTTTTATTTATTATTTTTGAGTGTTGACTAAGATTCCTAACAATCAAAATCAAGCAATACAGCACATTCCTTTAAGAGATACATGCGATATGAATGAAAATTTGTGTTGTATGAGAAAAATTTTTTCTGTACGACTTAAATATATGGTGTCTTAAGCAAAGTTGTTCATAATTATGAGAAGAAAAGTTTGGCATGAAAATTTTCCATTTTCCCGGAAAATTTCAGAATTTTCCATCTGGTTATCCTATTTTTTTGTATATTTTTTGATCTATAAACACTCTCACGGTGAATACGAACATAAGTCTAGAACATATTTTGGGTCTCAGATGAACTGTGTGGGCGCTACGCTGTCTTCAAGAAAAAAAAGGGACTGCAATATTAAACTTGTAATAAAGTTATTCAGCAAAAAATTTTTGAAAAATATATTGAGAGAAATATATACACACCCATCCCCCATGGTTTTTTTTTAGAATGTGACAAGAAACACCAAATGAAATTGGAAGACCCTAATATGACCATATAACCCCCTTTCCAGGACTATATTTTGGTTTATGGTCTAACGCTATATATATACTATATTTTTAGTTCACTTACCAAAATCACTATATTTATACTTATAAATAACTTTCCAAAAAACTTTAAATTTTCCACCTCAACAACGAATCTAAAATGACGTTTTTATCTCAAAATTATCGAAAAAATTATTTTCTCTTGAAGTTTTGTACTAGACATGTGGAAATTTTTGTTTTGCCTCCATCCTCATATTTAACTGAACTATTACAGCAGTTTTTACGGAAACCGACATTTAAATTTTCAAATTTATAAACAATAGTATACTATATTCATACTATATTTATACTTTTTTTTTAATTTTACAACCCCCATATTTTCACTATACTTTTTTAAAGGTATACTATATTTATAGTATATTTATCTATTACACAGCTTAACAAAATAAAATCGATGTGCTTGCTTTGAAAAATCCCGAAACACGTCAAAAAGATTTTTCAATCCTGATTATTTTCCACTTTGAAATTTTAAAATTCACTGATTCGTGTTTGTTTTATGAAATAATGAAATTTGTATGGAAGAGCCTCATTTTCCTTTTAAGTTGAAATTATTACATATCAAAGTTTAAACTTTTCTGAAGTTAATTTTGTTTCAAAGTGTCAAGTAATTAATATCGTTGGAAAGAAGGCAAAAAGAGCTAACAGAAAATATAAATTTTATCATAATAAGCCCGCATAATATTCAATTTATATTAAATATGGTTCAAAAAATACAAAAAAATAAAGTATTTTTCCTTTTTTTTTAATTTTTAGCCTGAAAAAGCCCAATATAATTGGGCAAACTATATTAAAATTTATATTTTCTGTTAGCCTTTTTTGCCTTCTTTCCAACGATATAAATTACTTGACACTTTGGAACAAAATTAACTTCAGAAAAGTTTAAACTTTGATATTTAATAATTTGAACTTAAAGGGAAAATGGCTCTTTTCCATACAAATTTCATTATTTCATAAAACAAACACGAATCAGTGAATTTTAAAATTTCAAAGTGGAAAATAATCAGGATTGAAAAATCTTTTTGACGTGTTTCGGGATTTCTCAAAGCAAGCACATCGATTTTATTTTGTTAAGCTGTGTTATTATAGAGATAAAATATAGTGAAAAAAAAGATGCGTTTTCGCCTTAAATTTTTGCCCATGGGGAATTTATGAAAAAAAAATTTTTATTTAATATATTTTAAATTGGTAATTGGTCAAAAAAAAAACAAATTAACCAATTAATTTGATAATTGGTGGAATCTACGGTATATCGTTTTCCACTTTCCATATGAAATTTTCAACTTCTGCACGGCAGAAAACTAGCACATTAAAATCAGTTTCTTCGACGATAATGCTATATTTTATTAAAAACACGTACTTTTTTGCATACATTATTATTTCTCTTCCATTTATACCATACTAAGTTAAAAATTATTAAACAAAAATTATGGGGGCTATAGAAATATTTTTCATCCAAATTGAACTCATCCTGAAAGAATTATTCATAGGACCCTGATGACCAACAAATCATATATTTTAGTGGTAGTAATCCCGTTATCACAAAATGGTTCTGTTCAAATTCGAAGTTTTCAAGTCGAAGTTTTAACCGATGGGAACTTTCAAAAATTGTGTTCTAGCAGTTGTAGATTAAATGAAAAGAAAACTTTTATTCAGAAGAGAAAATGAGTTTCATATAAAACTTTTACAGAAGAGACAAATGAAAAGACATAGAAATTCGTACAAAAGCGCTATATGGAAGATTCCACCGTTACGCTGAATACAAAAAATGACTTACTTGCTTAAAAAACTCATTGAAACTAAATTTTTTTAAAAAATAAATTATTAGAAACCAAACTAGAATAGGTTTTCTATGTGATAAAACACTAACATTTTTATTTTTTTATCATTTAAATGTCATTTATTAGACAAATCGTTCGTTACTACTGAATACAAAATGGCTTAAACTGATTTTCTTTTCAATATGAAATATCGATTTTTCTGCGAATTCTTGAAAATTATCCAAAAAAAGTTATATTTTTCTAGAAGGTTTAGAAGTGTTCTAGCATAAGAAACAGATGGTAAATATTTTTATGCATTTACTAAAAAGATATTAAGGTTTTTTTTCGTTACTTTGAATACAAAAATTTTTCAGTTTTACATGATTATTCAAATTTTTTGCCGATTTTTTCTATTTATAACCAAAAATTTACAGCTAAAATTATTTTTACTTAAATAATTAACTCTTCTACTTTCAGATTCAATCATTCAAATATAATTTTTACCGAAAAATCGAAAATTAGAGTTAAATTTAAATAATCATATTTTTACGAAAATTTTAATGTATGAATAACAGCCGCCATGTTTATTTTTCGGTTTTGTTATACTACATACAAGTTTTGTACCGAGTATTGACTGAAAATATGAATTTTGTTACGCTGAATACAAACTTTAGTTGTAATTTTAACAGTTTATGCTAAAAAATTAAAAATTCTAAGTACGCAGTTATTTAGATATATACATTCTTAAAGAAAATTTATAAAAAAAATTCGGTCCGTAGAAGAAAAATTTTGGAAAAATTAAACTTTTTCATGTTTTTGTTACTCTGAATACGAAGACAACTTAGGTAGATTTCTTTTGATAGCTTAGATGAAATAACAATTAAATTTTATTAATGTTGATTATTTTCCTCAAAGATAATCCTGTAACCTATCGTTTTCAATCATTAAAATATAAATTTTGGCAAAATATTGCACTCAAATAATAAAATTTAAAATAACGAAAATTGGCCATTTTTCATAGAAATGTCGGAGGGGCATATTTGAACACATTTTAAACTTCAATATACTAAAAAAAATAAAAAAAAATTATATATCCTTAAAATTCAATGTGTTCTCTATGCAGCTATATAAAAATTATTTCATAAAAATCAGTTTGAATTTTATGTCACTATATTTTACGTCGTGGAATCGTGCATATGTAAATAGAAAATAACGTTATTTGCGCGATATTTTTATTCAAAATCTTAAATTTTGAATATCTTTTAAAATCTTTAGTTGGAGTCGTCTACTTCTTTTATCTGGTTTCTCAATATCTAAGTTACAAACCTTTTCCAGTTAATTTTTATGAAAAAAAACGGAACGTAATAGAGTTAAAGAATAAAAGAAAATAAATTTGCCAAATGATTTATTTAAATTTATTTATTACATCTATTTTTATCTACTAAATATGTAGTTTTGATAATATGAGGCAGACTAGAAGTTTAAAATTCATTTTTGAAAAAAATTATTTTTATTACTGTTCATATAAGACTTATTAATAATTAGTATTTATTAGAAAAGCAAAACAACCAAACGTGTTTTGAGTAAAATTTAAAAATTTTGTCTATATTCATGATGCCATCTGTTGAAATCAATATGATATACCATTATTGTACCATTAGAGAGTCCTGCTAATACATACCTGTAAATGAAATGCAAAATGTAAAATTAACATTAAATCTTCCTTTTCTGAAAACTACTAATTCTGCCAAAATAGGTCATTTGAACCCTTATGTAGTTTAGAGTGAAAGAGCCATATATAATCTAATGTATTCATAAATTTCATATTTTTATTTATTTTTTTTACTACTCTTTTTTAAAGTTCTTTATTTGTATTTGCTGCACAAAAAAAGTTTCTTTTTCGATTACGCCTAAACGGTTCGACCATTTTCCGGACCGGAATTTACCACTTCCCGGAAATAGTCTCATAAATAGATATATAGAACCTGAATCCCGGACATGGTCCTTAATTTTGAAAACCTGAATCCCGGATATAGGCTTATAATTAAATTTTAAAGTCCTGAATCCAGGAAATGGTCCTTGATTTTAAAAACCTGATTCCCGGATATAGGCTTATAGTTAAATTTTAAAGTTCTGAATCCAGGAAATGGTCCTTAATTTTAAAAACCTGATTCCCGGATATAGGCTTATAATTAAATCTTAAAGTCTTGAATCCAGGAAATGGTCCTTAATTTTAAAACCTGATTCCCGGATATAGGCTTATAATTAAATTTTAAAGTCCTGAATCCAGGAAATGGTCCTTAATTTTGAAAACCTGAATCCCGGATATAGTCTTATAATTAAATTTTAAAGTCCTGAATCCAGGAAATAGTCCTTGATTTTAAAAACCTGATTCCCGGATATAGGCTTATAGTTAAATTTTAAAGTTCTGAATCCAGGAAATGGTCCTTAATTTTAAAAACCTGATTCCTGGATATAGGCTTATAATTAAATTTTAAAGTCCTGAATCCAGGAAATGGTCCTTAATTTTAAAACCTGAAACCCGGAAATAGTCTTTTCATAAAATTTTAAAGTCCTGAATCCAGGAAATGGTCCTTGATTTTAAAAACCTGATTCCCGGACATAGGCTTATAGTTAAATTTTAAAGTTCTGAATCCAGGAAATGGTCCTTAATTTAAAAACCTGATTCCCGGATATAGGCTTATAATTAAATTTTAAAGTCCTGAATCCAGGAAATAGTCCTTGATTTTAAAAACCTGATTCCCGGATATAGGCTTATAATTAATTTTTAAAGTCTTGAATCCAAGAAATGGTCCTTAATTTTGAAGGGAAATATTGATACCTAAATGCGAAGCTGCGGAGCAGCGTAGCATTTGCTATCAAAATATTTTGAGTTTAGTGAAATTAATTTTTTTATCTTCTCAAATTTATATACCTAAATGCGGAGCTGCGGAGCAGCGTAGCATTTGATATCAAAATATTTTGAGTTTAGTGAAATTAATTTTTTTATCTTCTCAAATTTGTATCAAAACATTTTGAATTTAGTGAAATTAATTTTTTTATCTTCTCAAATTTGTATCAAAACATTTTGAATTTAGTGAAATTAATTTTTTTATCTTCTCAAATTTATATACCTTAATGCGAAGTTACGGAGCAGTGTAGCATTTGTTAACACAACATTTCGAGTTTAACCCTTTTGGTACGGCTTATTGAAAAAATGAGAAAAATAAAGGTTTTTCTGCATAAATTAATAAATTTCATTAAAATAAGAATTTCAGTTACATTAAATTGTAATTTTAAAGGAACAACTAAAAAAATTAAAGGTGGTTACAAATACACAACCACCAAGATTTATCAACAAATTCAATGAAAATGGATCTTAACATGGCAATAATTTGTCGAAAAATATATAAAATGCTTTTGCAACACTCACGGTAAATTTTTTATTTTGGGTTGGAAATTTTTAAAGAAAATTGAATCACCAGTTTTTGTGTTTACGTTTACACGATTTGAATTTGTAACAGTCAAAATTCACACTGTGAAATATTCAAACGCTCAAATTTTTTATTTTACGTTAATTGAATTTTTTACAATTAAAAAAAAGAAATAATTAATTTTAAAAAAAATGCGGAGCTGTGGAAGTTAAGGACCATTTCCTAGATTCAGTACTTTAAAATTTAATTATAAGACTATATCCGGGATTCAGGTTTTAAAATTAAGGACCATTTCCTGGATTCAGGACTTTAAAATTTAATTATAAGACTAAATCCGGGAATCAGGTTTTCAAAATTAAGGACCATTTCCTGGATTCAGGACTTTAAAATTTTATGAAAAGACTATTTCCGGGTTTCAGGTTTTAAAATTAAGAACCATTTCCTGGATTCAGGACTTTAAAATTTAATTATAAGCCTAAATCTGGGAATCAGGTTTTTAAAATTAAGGACAATTTCCTGGATTCAGGACTTTAAAATTTAATTATAAGACTAAATCCGGGAATCAGGTTTTCAAAATTAAGGACCATTTCCTGGATTCAGGACTTTAAAATTTTATGAAAAGACTATTTCCGGGTTTCAGGTTTTAAAATTAAGAACCATTTCCTGGATTCAGGACTTTAAAATTTAATTATATGACTAAATCTGGGAATCAGGTTTTTAAAATTAAGGACCATTTCCTGGATTCAGGACTTGAAAATTTAATTATAAGACTAAATCTGGGAATCAGGTTTTCAAAATTAAGGACCATTTCCTGGATTCAGGACTTTAAAATTTAATTATAAGTCTATTTCCTGGATTTAGGATTCTAATATTAAGGACCATTTCCGGGTTTTAGGGACTTTAAATTCAATTATAAGTCTATTTCCAGGATTTAGGATTCTAATATTAAGGACCATTTCCGGGTTTTAGGGACTTTAAAATTTAATTATAAGACTATTTCCGGGTTTCAGGTTTTAAAATTAAGGACCATTTCCTGGATTCAGGACTTTGAAATTTAATTATAAGGCTATTTCCGGGATTCAGGTTTTCAAAATTAAGGACCATTTCCTGGATTTAGGGACTTTAAAATTTAATTATAAGACTATTTCCGGGATTCAGGTTTTCAATATTAAGGACCATTTTCGGGTTTCAGGATCTTTAAAATTTAATTATAAGACTATTTCCGGGATTCAGGTTTTCAATATTAAGGACCATTTCCGGGTTTTAGGGACTTTAAAATTTAATTATAAGACTAAATCCGGGAATCAGGATTTCAATATTAAGGACCATTTCCGGGTTTTAGGGACTTTAAAATTCAATTATAAGACTATTTCTGGGAATCAGGATTTCAATATTAAGGACCATTTCCGGGTTTTAGGGACTTTAAAATTCAATTATAAGACTATTTCCGGGAATCAGGATTTCAATATTAAGGACCATGTCCGGGATTCAGGACGTAAAAATTGGATTATATGACTATATCCGGGATATAGAATTCCTAAAAATGGTCCAAAAAAGTGGACCATTTTCCGGATTATATTTGTCTCATTTTAAGTATGAATTTATAATTTATTTAGTATTATTTTTGAAATTATTTAGCATGAAAAAATAATTATTTTTTAGTATGAAAGTAGGAATTATTTAGTATGAATTTTGTCAATTTTAGTATGAATTTACAATTTATTTAGTATGATTTTTGAAATTATTTATTTATTTATTTATTTTAATTTATATATAATCCAAAAGAGCAAGTGCTCGTACAGGAATTTTAACATTTTTAATTCTTTGAATATTATACTATTATGCATGCAAAATGTAAAAAAAAATGAATGAAATTAATGAAAATGAATTGAATTTATAAGAGTTAGATGAAGTATGAGCATGATAAATCTAATTAAAATATGTCTTTTATTGAATGCAATAATTAGTCAAATCAGAAAGAAACATGTTCACATAAATCCTCAGAGAAGCAATAAATTTTAGTATGAAAAGATTATTATTTAGTATGAAAAACTAATTTAATAAGTATGAATATTAATTAATTTAGTAGGAATTTGTCTGAACCTGGTATGAAAAAACATTTATCCTTTCTTAAATTATCTATATTTGACGATAATGCAATTAGTCATTTATGATACGTTAGTGATTCATTAGCAAACATTAGAACATTTTTCTTGAAAAAGCTAGACTGAACAATAATAATGCATCAAAGAATTAGTAGTTGCGAGTATTTTTGGCACTTCCTTCGATGGAAGGAAAAAAGTAATAATGCAAAACTGAAGTCAGGAGATTTACATTTATGTTACATTACTAGCTTTTTCCATTTTAGTGCACTTAAACTTACGAAATTGAAAAAGGGTAAAATGACCTCTAAGGGTAGATTTATTGTTAATATTTTTCTTTCAGTTTATGGCGAATAATAAAAAAAATTTAAAATATACCAAAAATCTCTACACATATACAATGAGTTTTGAAAAGTTAACAAAATTCTTTGATGACTCTTCGCGAGCCTTTTTTACTAAACTTTATTGATCTTCATTGGTCACCCTATATTTTTTTGATACACTTCCACTTTGAATAAGAGCTTAAGTCTAGAACATACTTTGGGTCTCAGGTGAACCATTCAGGTGCTATGCGGTCTTCAAGAAAATAGCTTAAATACGAATCATGACGAAGAGTCATAAAAAGTTTCAAAGAATTATTTTAATTTACTGTAAATTACGGTCTAAATTAGACGTAAACATTATCTGAAGAAATCAATATCTATTTGTTTAACATTTCCATAATTTTATATGGTTGATCTTTTTCCGGTAGCAGAGCCGTAAAATGGTAATCAGTTCCGATAAAAAATACCGTAAAAGCTATCCTTAGCTAGATAGCTAGAAAGATCCTTAAAAAAGTTACTCCAAGAGGGCTCAGACATTTCATCTACACTTTCTATATATAGAGAATCGCAAGAAATTTCCCAAAAAAGCTTTTAGTGTTATTTTTCAAAAACAACTGTTTAACCATAAAGACCAAGCCAAGTTATGAAAATTTTTTATCTGGAATTTTTTTTTTTTAGTACTCAAAAGCGGTAAAACAAGGGGTTGAATTTTTTTAAAAACTGGATTTTTTTGATCGCTTGAAAAACAGGCAAAAACTTTTCAGAAAAAGCTCATCTTAGGCTTATTCGCCGCGTATTAAATAGCACTAATTGAAAACCATAAAGGTTTTTAAAATTTTTTAAGGTTTTAAGCTTGCTTGACACCAAAAAGGGCAAAAAAAATCCTAAAAAACAGTATTTTTTTACAAAATTACCACTTTTTTGAGTAAAAATCCTCAAAAAAAATAAAATTTGATTGAACATTAAACATCCTCAGAACTTCAGCTTCAACTTTGTAGAAGATTATTTTCGTGTATTTCTAATTTTTCGCTCTATTTTTAGCCTCAAAAACTCATGCTGGAACCATAAAAACAAAAAAATCCTTGTTTTTTGCCCCGTTTTAGGATTTTTAATACATTTTGAGCAATAAATTTATTTTAAAACTGAAGATAAAATAAAAAAAACTGTTTTTTAGGATTTTTTTTGCCCTTTTTGGTGTCAAGCAAGCTCAAAACCCTAAAAAATTTTAAAAACCTTATGATTTTCAATTAGTGCTATTTAATACGCGGCGAATAAGCCTAAGATGAGCTTTTTCTGAAAAGTTTTTGCCTGTTTTTCAAGCGATCAAAAAAATCCAGTTTTTAAAAAAATTCAACCCCTTGTTTTACCACTTTTGAGTACTAAAAAAAAAAATTCCAGATAAAAAATTTTCATAACTTGGCTTGGTCTTTATGGTTAAACAGTTGTTTTTGAAAAATAACACTAAAAGCTTTTTTGGGAAATTTCTTGCGATTCTCGCCATATCTATATATTATAAAATCCTCGGAAAAATGAACAAGAAACAACTGCATCTTCTTATTACTCACTTTTGATCGTGACTCATAGCTAAAGATTTAACTGGGCTGCTTGCAGCAACAAATGCGTATAAATGGGACAAATTAAAAGTTTTCCATATTTCAACAATCCCATTTTCTCCACCTGTTACAAGGTATTCACCGTCTCTAGATAGTAAAAGGCACTTAAAGAAAGATGAAATGTTTAAAACAAGATTAAATTGTTAGATTTTTGATATATTTACGTTTATGCAATCATCATGTAATTCATGTCGAAGTAATTTTCCGTTGATAGTGAAAGCAGCAATATGGCCCATTTTGTAGCTGGCAATTATTGTTCCTTCCCGAGATAAAGCAATGTTCTCAGGTGTGGCCAATATATCAGGAACATCTAAAGACCTCAACAGGTCACCAAATGTAGTATGAACTAAAATAGGTCCATCTGAAAAATTTTATAAAAGATACTTTAATATCGTATAATGAAATCTTTTGAAATCAACCCACGTACGAACCTAATGTATTTTAATCTTAAAGATATTATGGGGCTAAAAAAATATACTAAGTTACTTCAAAATAAAATACTCGATGCGAAAAAATGAAAACAATAAAAGTTAGAAACACAGAAAAGTCTCCTTGGAAAATAAATTGTACAGTCAAAATTCCATAATTGATACGGGTAGACGATTCATAAATGTATCAATTAAAGAAATTTAATTCCTTAATTGGTACAGTCAGATTTATGTAAAAAATTACTTTAAGCTGATTTTCAATGAAAAAAAATGCAATTAATCAATTGAAAAGAAATACAAATCAAGCAATATTAAACCCTAAATTAACTAAACACCTAGTTTTTTTGTACAATAATTCTATTAAAAATTATTGCTTTGCTTATTTCAATATTAATTTCTTAATTTGCAGGAAAAAAACCACTATCATTTCTTTGAATGAGCTTTTTTCTACGTTTACTATAATTCTCAATTCAATTTATTTATCATGAAAAGAAAGTTTTAATAATAGCTCCATAAATTTTTTTTTTTTTTGAAAAATTTACAAAACCATCCGTATTTGAATGTCAAATATGTCAAATAGGTTTTCTGAAGTCCTTAATTTAATTTTTAATTTGAGTTCTTATTTTCAACATAATTTTTTTGACAGTTTATCACAAACAAAGTGAAAAAGTAATATTTAACGTTTATTTTTTTCAAAAACCAATTAAAGAAGTGTACCAATTATGATACTGTATCAATAACGGAATTTTGACTGTATTATATACCTATCTTAAATATATCTTTCTTTTAAATATAATTTTAAATAAATTACTAAAATATCAAAGTTTACATCAGTTGTTGTCATCAGTTTTACAATAACAACAAAATTTAAAAAAGGGTTCAATTGTATGAAAAGTTTGAACTGTGAAACAGGTTTGATTTTTCACAATTAAAAATTTATTGTGTTCCTTTTTAATTTTGAGAAAATGGAATTTTGAAACGTCAAATAAAATGTAAACAAAAAATAAACCACCGTCTATTTAGTGATGTACAATCAGATACCGGTCATACCGGTTTTTTAATTCTATAATAAAATCTACCCATTTACCGATAAGTTTAAAACACCGTTTTTGTCATCACTATATCAAATTGAAAGTTTTAAAAATAACAACAAAAAAAATAAATCCGTGATAAATTTATTTATTTCAATGAAATATATTATTATTTCAATAAAATGTCTGAGCAAGCAATAATTGAGGAAGTAACGCAAGAAATTTCATTCGAAGAAATCAAGAATGGAAATGAGTAAGTATATTTTTTGTTCAAAAAATATCGTCTTTTATTTTTTTTTATCAGTTGCAGATTTATCATCCGAATTGTGTCACTTTACGTAGAATTTAAAAACACCAAAAACAAATCACCTCTCACCCGAAATGGATATTGGTTAATCTTTGATTCGATTGACTTATTTCAATCTCAATTATGGGAGATTTCAAGAAATAGTATCAAGAGAGAAATTGTATGTGATTTTACCACCAAATCCATTCAATTTGGCGAAAATGAATCCCCAGACGCTTCAGATTTACATAAATTTGTCAAGCTGGTGGATACAATCAGTCATGTCACTCTTGAAATGGATAGTATCAGTGAAGATAGACTTGATTACTGGTCGGATGGTCGGAAAATCGAACTTCATATATATCCGTATGGCATCACTGTATGGTACAAAAGCCAATGGGACGGGATTCATAAGGGGCGAAATGCTCTAGTCAAAGAGGTTCAAACTGATAAGGCTGGGGCTCCTTCCAACGAAGAAGTCGAAACACTTGTTGATCGGTTGAAGGAAGTTCATAAATTACACTACACGGCACCACACATCACGTGGAGAGTTTGGGCATAGTTTATTCTTAAAAAAAAACCAGAAGAACATGAAGATTTGGTTCACCAAGCTCCTCCATACAAAATAATTGATTTATTCAAGTCCGCTGGTGTTAACGCCGATAAAGAATTAGCTTCTTTGCGACAAGATACATCTGTGGCACAAGGTATTAGTGAGGGTACCGCTGCAGATATTGATGGGTTGATACAAAGCTTTGAGTGTGTATTGGAAGCAAGAAAAATTAAGACAGCAGCAGAAGATGTTCACTATCAAAAATTGAAAGCATTCAAAATAAAGATGAATGCACAAACTGAGACACTTCAATTGGTGAATCAACGCAACAAACCTCAAGAAAATGATCTGAGTTTTGAGTACTTTGAGAACATAGGAGATCAAGACGATGTAGATCATGTGGAATATGTTGAAGAAGATGTATGGCATTTGAACATATTTTTGTGTTTACACAGTGTTTATTTTTTAAGCGCTTAATTCAGAACATGAACTCAATCTAAAATGTGATATCAATGTTATAAATTAAGGGTCTAAAATTTGAACTTTATAGGGCCGTGTAATACCTACCGTTTGAAACCACCGTTACTTTATGTATTTTTTGATTGAACTTGATTTTAATATATAAAACAATATATTATAGATAATAAAATCAATGGTAAGAGGCCTTAAGGTCTCGGTAGCCTGTTATACGACCCTATTCAAGCACTGTGTGTAATATTTCAAAAATATATTCAAAAGCCTGGATTAAATTTTAATTCAAACAATTTTTTATTTAGGTAATTTAATCAATATGCTATTTATTTTAAGTTTAAGTTGAAAAAAACAAAATTTATTTTACATCAATAAATCAGTTTAAAAATTAATATGAACAAACTATTTATTATTCTCCAAATCCAGCTTTCTTGTAAAAACCAGAGTCATCTTCAAATGCTATGGAAGGGTCAAATACTCCATTCGACAAGTAGCCACATTTTTTGAAAATTTTTGTCATGTCTTTGTCTGAAAACTTTTTCATGACCTTTGCAATGTCATGCTCCATTTTCTTTGTGAATTTTACTTAATGCACGTTTAATGAGACCGAAAACAATTTCAATCGGCATATAAAAAGGCGAGTATGCAGGTAAAAAAATCACTACCACCCCAATTGACCTTAAATACGACACCAAGTTGTCATCCAAGTGGATAGCTGCCCCATCCATTACAAAAACAGAATAGCGTCCTGGATATGTATTGACTTTTGAATCGCGATCCATCACAAATTTTCTAATAAAACGGACAAAAGTTTGACGATCGAATGTTCCATCTGTCGTGTAGCAATTCAACATGCCTTCGGCACCCAAAAAACACAGAGCAGAAACTCTCGATTTCCTGCAGAATTCACCTCGGAAGATCAACGATTTACCTTTCAGTCCATAGCCATTTTTTCGCAGCATGCCCTTATTGTCGAAAGAAACCTCATCCAAAAATACTAATGATTGATGGATCCAGTTCATACTATTTATTTCTATAACAAAGCGCGAAATATCGGAAAGTGAGATTTGAACAGCTCTACGTTCGAGTCTTTTCCATGAAAACCCATTTTCAAATAGAATCACTGAAATAGTTGAAGTGGAAATTGTTTCCTTGTATTTCATAAAAAATAAACGAGCAGCCTCTTCCAGTGTGAGAATAGGCCGTTTTTTATATAAATCAATCAGCCAAGAACGTTTTTCAACATCAAATTTTAGATAAACTTGCATTTTTTGTTTTCTTTTGATTATTTCATCATTTTCGTATGCTTTAATCCATCGATAAATTGTAGATTTGTTTTTCACATAAACTTTAGAAAGAAATTCTATTGGACGTTTTAAAAAATAATAGCCATACAAGCAATGGTAAATGGTATTCACACTGGCTTGTCTTTTTTCAACATTTTCGCGAATTACAGACATATTTTAATTTTTTTCTTAATTAAATGAAATGAAATTTTTAGAAATACAGTTTTTATTTTGTTTTGTTTTGTATTTTTGTTCATACTAACTGTCAAACGGTGGTTTGCTTGTCGACGGCCGTTCGACTTCACTCAGTTGCAAGAACCACCGTCGATACAATAAGTGTTTGGGTAAAAAAATTATTAAAATGATCCGCAGAGATTTGAACTATGTTAATTATACTAATGAATAAAAAATAAATTAGTTTTCATAATTTGTCCAGAGAAGACCAGAAACTGGCACCGTAAGGATCTACATACTTTCCATTCTCACGTTCCTTAATACGCTAAAGTATGTCTACTTTTTCAAAACAGAACAAACGCCAAACTGTCCAAAATCGAAAGATTGTTAATTTAGTTAGTTTTGAAGTTTTGAATTCTTAAAATAAAAATTAAGTTTAAAATGCGTTTTCATATCTAACATCGATGGCGTTTGTTATGTTTTGAAAAAAAAAAGAGTTTAATGTTTTATTACCAGTTGAGGCCGAAAGTACAAGTCCCAATTCTGCACTTATAACAACAGCGATTATTGAATTATTATGACCAGTTAATGTTGCTCGAGGTGTAGGAATCTATAATTAAAATGTATATCAAATTAAATATTCTTATACAGATATGTCAATCAGCTAGGCTTCGGAATGATCGGAAAATATGAACTATTGTTCATTACTGTAAATTTCTTCGTGAAAATTATCGACTTTTTTGCCTTAATACTGACTAAAGTTTTGAGTTGAAAATAGATCTTACAACGCCTATTTTTAAGATTGATAGTAGGAAAGATGTGACGAATAATACGGGTATAAGCATAGATATTTTCTTAAATTTATTATAAGTTAAATCTTCAAGAGACAGCAACTTGTATTAAATTTCGAGGTATAATTCTAAAATAAATAAGCTGTTTAATTTTGGTTCAAGTAAGTAACAATAAAGTAATATGAATGCATGAGACCGATGAAATTTTTATCAAATGGATCGTGTTGAAAATTAAATAAAATGGCTATTAAATTAGCTGTTTGATCGGCTTGCTAACCAAAAACAATTGATACTAATAAATACTCAGATCATTAAAGAAATATATTCCCAATTTCAATCATTCCGATGTCTAACCAATGAGTATAATACATCTCCATCTCCAACTATGCATTGATTTCTCGCATTCCAATGCCAAAGTAAAACTGTGCAGTCAGCAGAACCTGATGCAATATAACAGTCTAAATAAAAAATTGTAATTAAAAGTCTTGTCTAATAATTTATTTTTTTCTTACCCGACGTTATATTACATTCTGATCTTGATAAACAAGTAACAACATCAAAATGTCCAAATATTATTTGTGTTATTTTAGAATTATCTGTTGAATATACTCTGAAGCTTGAATCCCAAAAACCACACGCTATCAAAAATTTGCTATCGACGGTAGTTATGAAACAGTTTGCTTTCATCTTAATTTTTTGACTAAAATTGTCGCCCAAATGTCGTCTAGTGTTAAGTATGGTATAGTTTATTGGTAGAACTGTATAAATTAAAAATGAATAAAATACAAAAATTGCATAATAATTTTGTTGATTAATCATTTATTGATTCTAAATTTCGAAACATAAAATAAAATGTAAACCACTGCAAATGATGTTAAAAGGAAATACGGGATACTATGGATCTACAGTTTCTATAGATACTGACTTGACACTATATAGAACTATTACATACAGCTTATTTTTCACTATGCCGTTACTATTTTAAATTGAAAGTTCCGAACTAAAAAAATATTTTGAGAACTTTTTGGAAATTTTTAGTACTACAAAACTTTTGAATAGTTTTAAGATTGTTTTGTTTTTTTTTTCTATTCGTGATAACTGTGGCTTGGTAAACGATGGTTTGGTTATTTTTTTTAAATTTAATTTTTGCTTTATTACTTCATTACTTCAGTGAATTATCATATTATCATGTTTATTTGTTTGCCCTTTATTTTGAAATTTAACTAGCATTATTAACTGATTTCTTTTGTTTAACGTCCAAAAAACTGATCATTTCAAACATTAAATCTGGATCTCTTTTAGTATGAGATGAAACACTCTCACTCACTCCGATGAATATCATTTTAGACAAACAACGCAGTCGAAAAAAATCTAAAATTTATCTGAAATAATGTCAGCACAGCTACTAGGAAATCTTCTGATTGAATTCCAGCCGAAGGACATGGTAGAAAACAAAAAAAAATCATTGTAAACAGAATCTAATGAAACAGAGTTATAGAAACTTTTTTAAGCTGACATTTCTTATTAAATTTAAATAAATTTTGAGGATTATTTTTTTTGCTATATATGATTCTGGCCATGATTTTTTGTCTGAATTTAGTGTCTCTCGTGGATCCTAAATTGACAGTTACTTTCAAAATGACAGTTATTTTCAAAGACGCCTTTTTAAAAATTTTTTGAAACATTCAGCTATTTATTAATTTATAATTATTAAAAATAACACTTAATTATACACAATGAAACGAGTCCCATCGAAATGCACTTTTCTAAACCACCCAGTGGTTAGAATTTCCCATTTTTTACATTTTTCTGATCGAAGAAAGCTTGAAAATGAATTTTGTTTGAACTAGAGTACCATAAAAATTGATTTTTGATTGATTGAATTTTTCTTTTGCAGGGAAAATTAGCATGACATAAAGAACAAGTATGCAAAATTATAGCAAAAAATAAAGGGTTTAAAAAGGTGAAAGGAAAAGAAGATTTTATTTATATTTCTCCCCTACTATTCTTATTCTCATCAACGAATGTACCTTAGAAAAATTTTTCATTAAACTCTTAAACTGACTGTAGATGAAAAATTGAAGTTTCAATAATTCTTTATCCTCATCAACACCATTGTCTTTGGAAAAAACCCCAACCAAATTTACATTTAAAGCCCTCTCAGAGCCATCGGGTGGTTTCAAATCAAGTAAAAAATCATCTGTAGAATGGGAATCATTTTCGATTTAAATGCAATTTATATTTCCCTTTATATGGTAGCTCTGGTTCATGACTCTCCTACAAATAAAGAGTTTATTTTCAAAAACTTATCAATCAAAGAATAATCCTCAGAGCCCGCTTTTGCGAATTTGGGGCAAAATAACTTATAAACATTAATATAAAGACATCTATTCGTAAATGTTCATATAGTCGTGCAAATATTGTACATTTAACATGCGTCTTTCTTTAAATTTTATAAAAATATTGCAGGCAAGAACGAAGTTTTCAATTTCGTGTGTGTATATGTTGCATCCTTCGAGTGGGTGTGTAAGTGCGCTTTTGAGTCTGGTTCTCTTTTAATGGTAAAAGAGTGTTGAGATATAAATTTATAAAAACTTGAATAAGACTTCTGATATTTAAAGGAAGAAATAAATTATTGGAATAAGAAGGATAAAAACAAATCACAGTCCAAAAACAAATGAAACTTTATTTTCTTATGAAATTAATTAACTTATTAACCGATAAGTGAACTAAAAAACGTAAAACAAGTGAAAAATTTTAAATCTGAAACTTGTACAATTTTTAATTATGACATTGACAAAAAAATTTGTTTGATGGAAAAATTTTGGGAAAAATTGAAAAAAAACTAATGAAAATGCATTATATTTTGCTTTTTCTCAAATAACAAATTTTTTATTAAATTTATTTATTTTTTCATTTGTTTTTGCGATTTTTCCCAAAATTTTTCCATCAAACGAATTTTTCTTTTCTTCTAGAAGTTTTAGATGTTATGAAGCTGTATCGAAATGAGTATCTCCTCTTTTTTGTATCTTTAAAAATAAAAAAGTTATTAATTATTATTATTAAAACGTAAAAATGAGCCTCCTAGCTCTAAAAGGCTTAAATAGGGTATAACAGCCAAACCCCGAAATACGTGTCGGCTTAATTTTAGTGTATTTTCTAATTTTCATAGTTTGAGCTTTGTTCTAGCAAGTGATGTATTTTGTATAACTGTGTTATTAGAAAGAAAATTGTACAAGTTTCAGATTTAAAATTTTTCACTTGTTTTACGTTTTTTAGTTCACTTATCGGAAACTAATAAATTTTCATTTGATTCTGGACTGTGATTTTTATTTATTATTTTTGAGTGTCACTAACACTCAAAATCAAGCAATACATAAAGCACATTCCTTTAAGAGATGAATGAGATGTGAATGAAATTTTTATGTTGTATGAAAAAATTTTTTCCTGTACGACTTAGATATGAGGTGTTTTAGGCAAACTTGTTGAGAATCATAAGAAAAAAATTTTGTCATAAAAAATTTTTTATTTTCCAGAAAATTTTGGAATTTTCCACCTGGTAACCCTATTTTTTTGTATGGACACCCTATATTTTTTTGATTCATAAACACTCCCACGGTGAATACGAACATAAGTCTAGCTTATTACACGGGTCTCAGATCAACGCGATCTCAAAGAAAAGGAGCGAATACTATAGAAACATTGTAAAAAAGGCTTTGATTAAACTATTTCTAAAAGATTTTCTATGATCTAAGTGGAAATTTTAATACTCCTCTTAAGACATCGCTGCGTATTGCTATATTTATATTAGCTGGAGCACTCTTATCAGATGTATTCTACTTGACTTTTAGGATCCAAAGAGGACGACAAAATTTGTAACTGTGCTTGAATCTCTTTTCAATAAGACATGGAAAATTGAACTTTTGAAGACATGGAAAATTGAACTTTTGAATAATGCACTAATTAATATAATATTATTTTAATGTATACGTTGGATATTGATTTGACATAAATTTATTGTAATTGTGTTCCTACATTTGCTTATACATACCAAAATAACTATCCATGGTCAAAGGACTGAAAGGAATATTACTTGCTTCATTGAACGGTGAGCTTGAACGGTTACAATTCCATTTATTTAAAGCGAATTGATAGTTTGCGCTTACAGTAACAACCATCGGCATAGTTAATTGAGGATAAGTATTAGCTGATATATGAAGAATCGATGAATGTTGCTGAAACTTTAAAGACATACATATATCGTCTGAAATCGGATTATACATGATTGGCGATAAAAGAATCCCAGCACTTCTAGGAGGATGAGGTTCTACCAATAACATACTGGGAGTCTGGCCAAAATTTTTAATTTGGCTTTCAACAGCAGTTCTTGTAATAGCATTGTTAATAGAATCTAAATCAACACACCCTTCGTATGTTAAATAATAAAAAACATTTGTTGCACGAACAGCTTCCGGTCCTCTTTGTTTGAATCCAAAAATTAGGTCTATCCAGTGATGTAACTGGCAAGAAACATATTCCGATTCTAAAGCCATACGATTTATTCTTACAAACTGTTCCGCAGAATTATTTGCCCACGGTGGAAGCTCTAAATAATGAATAGTGGAAATCAATTAAAAAAGGTAACTATTTGCAAATTCATGCGCCTAATTATTTTACTTAGCTCAAAATAAGATTGAGGTAAAATAATGATATTGGAATGATCATGTTAACTCAAATTCGTGATGGAAAAAATATACAGTGCTTCTCTTTAAAGTTTACCCATACTATTATTCACGATCTTTTAAGATTTTCTACGACTCTCTACTATTCAGTAATATTTCTTGTGATTTTCTACGATTTCCTATTACTCCTTAATATTTGATAGGATTTTCTAATTTTTACGATTCTTTAATATCGAATATTTAAATGAAAAGTTTTAGGGGATTTTTAAGTTTTTATGTTTTTTGGAGTTATAATTAGTGTTGATTTGTGAAATATGTGATGGGGTGCATTCACTCATTTAAAAGTGAGGCACATTCATCCATATAAATATATGGGAAAAATATTTTTTTCTTTTTCAAAAACAGTGATTAAATTCACATTTAATCATTTTTAACATAAATTATGGCATTTGAGTGCAGAAAACCCTAAGAGGCTTAAAAAATGGTGAGTTATACCCCGATATCGATGATACATCCATTTGAGGTATTACAAAAATAAAAAACAATAATTGCCCGATAGTTTTTTTTTTATTAATTTCTTTTTTCATTATCAACATCATTTTTGCAGAATTAACTTTTGAACTGTATACAATTTAAAACTACAAAAATGACATGGTTTTGTGTGAAATAAGTATAATGTGTGTTCTTGAAAGTTGTAGATAATCGTTTGTTTTTATCTACCATTTTTCATGTTTTCATACAAAAAAATCGATTTTTCGTCAAAATACTTCGGAAACAATAAATGGAAGATTCCACCGTTACGCTGAATACAAAAATGACTTACTGGATTGAAAAACTCATTAAAACTAATTTTTTTTAAAAAAATAAATATAAATAATTATTAGAAACCCAACTAGAATAGGTTTTCTATGTGATAAAACACTAACACTTTTATTTTTTATCATTTAACCTTTAAAAAGCCAGCTGAATGTTTATACGTTGTTGGTCGGATGGATACAAAATTGCCATCATATGATTTTAATGCATTTTTATGGTATTATCATAATAATTATCCTTTATTTATCAAATGACTGTTAAAACCAAATGTTTTCTTATTTTACAAACAAATCTTTACAATGTTCAAAGATTATTTAACATAATTTTTTAGTGTATTTCATGAGAAAAAAAGCACTTTTTTGACGTTTTATCTGTCGTTACTATGACACTCTGATCAATTCAATACTACAGAATTGTCCATCGGAGCGAGCTCAGGTTAGAGGAGCTCATAAGGGTTTGTTTGAACTCAGAAGTTTTGAAATTGAACTCAGGATTTGAGCTCCAGAGCCTGAAAACTATCAAAAAACCGTTAAAATCTTTAACTCAAGAATGTTTTATCGGAGCGAGTTTGCCTTTTTTGTGAAATTTTACAGTACTATAGGTAATAAATATCTGAGAGAAGTTCCAATAACACTCGAGCAACATCATCGAGACATTATAGAGCTCAAAGAAAGATATAAATTGAAATTTATTTAAGTTTTTATTCAGTTGGAAAAAATAGTGTAAGTATGTCTAATCAGTATGTTGAAAATAAAGACTCCCTTGACTCCATTAATTCCGATAATGATTCGGAATATGATCTTGCTCAAAGAAAGTCAGACATTTTTCTGAGGATTCTTTAAAAATCGAAACAGAATACGACTCTCAAGAAAATAAAGAAAACAAGAGCTCTTACGTTTATTTTAAAGGACGAAACCGTTTGGAAAGACAAACCGTTCAATAGGTCTTAAACACAAATATGCAATACTGTACGTCAAAAGGTTGGTTCAGCGAGATTACCATCGAATTTCGGTGTTTTGATAATAATTTAAGTATTGAAAAGTTCTATGAAAAAAATCTTGACTAAAATATTCATTTATTATATTTAAATAATTAATATTTGTAACCTTTTATATAGTTAAAAAGTATATGTTTACTACTTAAATTGTATTAGGCAACTTTGTACCCATCCGACCAACAACGTACATACTTTATAATTTCACAATTTTCACATTGATAATTCAATTTTTTTTTATAGAAAACTAGTGTTTTGTGAAATTTAAACAATATTTAGAGATGTCAAGGAGTATCAGACCCACAGCTTTGATAGAAGTTTGAAAAAAATCAAGTTGAAAGTCCAAGTCCTACATTTGTAGGCATCTGGCTTGTTAAAGGTTGATTGACATTTATTAGACAAATCGTTCGCTACTACTGACTTAAACTGATTTATTTTCAATACGAAATATCGATTTTTCTGCGAATTCTTGAAAATTATCCAAGTAAAGTTATATTTTTCTAGAAGATATATTGGTGTTCTAGCATAAGAAACAGATGGTAAATATTTTTATGCCTTTATTAAAAAGATTTTGAGGTTTTTTTCCGTTACTCTGAATAAAAAAAATGTTCAGTTTTACATGATTATTGAAATTTTTTGATTTTTACTCAAAAACTTAACTCTTCCAATATCAGTTTCAATCATTCAAATATAATTTTTACCGAAAAATCGAAAAAAAGAGTTAAATTTAAATAATCATATTTTTCGGAAAATTTTAATGTATGAATAACAGCCACCATGTTTATTTTTCGGTTTTGTTATACTACATACAAGTTTTGTACCGAGTTTTGAATGAAAGTATGAATTTCGTAACTTTGGATACAAACTTCACTTGTAATTTATATCAACTTTTACTAAAAAATTAAAAATTCTAAGTACGCAGTTATTTAGATATATACATTCTTAAAGAAAATTTATTAAAAAAATTCGGTCCGTAGAAGAAAATGTTTGGAAAAATTAAACTTTTTTATGTTTTCGTAGATTAGGTAGATTTCTTTTGATAGCTAAGATGAAATAACAATTAAAATTTATTAATGTTGATTATTTTCCTCAAAGATAATCCTGTAACCTAACGTTTTTAATCATTGAAATATAAAATTTGGCAAAATATTGCACTCAAATAATAAAATTTAAAAAGACAAAAATTGGCCATTTTTCATAGAAATGTCGGAGGACCATATTTGAACACATTTTAAACTTCTATATACTCAAAATAGTAAAAAAAAAAAATTATACATCTTTAAAATTCAATGTGTTTTCTATGCAGCAATATAAAAATTATTTCATAAAAATCAGTTTGAATTTAAAGTCAGTATATTTTACGTCGTGGAATCGTCCAAATAAACAAAAATTTATGTTTTGTCTGTTTTCGATGTTTTTTTGACGAAAAATCGATTTTTTTGTATGAAAACATGAAAAATGGTAGATAAAAACTTTTTTGACCAAACGATTATCTACAACTTTCAAGAACAAACATCATACTTATTTCATACAAAACCATGTCATTTTTGTAGTTTTAAATTGCATGCTTTTCAAAAATTAATTCTGCATAAATGATGTTGATAATGAAAAAAAAATTAATACAAAATATTTAGTTTTAATGTATGGTCAAACGAATAAAATCCAAAAAACGCGAAAAAAAAAACATTTTAGATAATTTACAATTATATCTCTTCCACATATATTTTTTTATTTTGCGGATTCAACTATTTTTAATAATAATTATTTTTAATACCTAAGAATTTGTATGAAACAAATGTACCCCACCCTTTGGGCAAATTTTCGTTTTAGACTTCGTTTAAAAATATCAATCTCGTACCTAAAACCTGGAAGTTATGCGAAAAAAAACCTTTATAGCCTCAAAACACAATAACCAAGTTATTAACACAGAAGTTTTCAGAATTTGTTTAATTTTATAAGTTATTTTGATAATCTACTGTATATCGTTATCTCCCGGAAAGAAAGCCGTATCTCATTTTTACTAACTTTACAAGGGAAACATTTTTTCATTTTCTGTAAATTTGTTTCACTAGCATCATGAATTATATTTTACAATGGGCTTTTTAGAGCTAAATCGGTACGACATAATTGATTAAATTTTACATAATTTATCGTCGAGGAAAGTCTTTTATACTTTTCCGATTATTCCCCACTAATAATTTGCCGAAATTATTAAGGGGAGTATATTTTTTAAGTCTATTTTTAATAAAAAAATTGTTGTTTCTTCCATCCAGGTCAGACATGCTCTTATGTTTAAATCATTAAAGTCAGACATTGACATACTTTTGTGTTAAAAAAATCTCAATTCTCTCCTTCCCCAAACAGTTTCAGTTGCCATTTTTTGATTTAATTTTTTTTATTTTCTACTAGATAATACTCTCAACTTATCAAATGCGTATAGCTTTATAGAACTATGTACAAAATTTCGCTATAAACATTTTAACTAGAAATTTTAGTTTTTTTGAAAAAATTTTTTTTTTTTTTAAAAATACCAGTAAAATAGCCGTATAATTGTATAATTTTAAAATGCATTTTATCGTTTCTGATAAACAAAGCCGTTTCTATTTTAAATCCTTTGAAGGTTTTAATGGCATTTTGTAAAGTTTTTAAGCTCATTTTATTCCTCTAACTCTTAGCTTTCTACACATTTTAGTTTAGATTGTATGAATTGTTTTTATATTATACGTCCTTTTTTTATTTGCATCAAAAAAAATTACGGACAAATTTTTTTTTATTATTTTTTGTTATTATTATTAAAAAGCAAAATCTAAAAAATTAAAGGAATTAATAAATATGCTAAAAAAAAACAAAAAAACACCAAATTTGTGTTAGTAACAGAGAGTTTCCAAACTCAAAAAATAACCCAGTTAAACGAAAACGCACTAAAAAGGAGGAAATAAGGTTTAAATGGAAAATCTAATGAGAAAATCAAAGTTTAACTCTTAACTGACCAATTTTTAGTTTAAAATTTTCTTAGCTTTTCCGATTAATAAATCTTATCAATCTAGAATACTCCTTTAAATGCCAATTTTTTTCTTTTAATTATGATGATTTTTTTTATAACTCTTGCACCTTTAGGGTCTTCCAATTTCATTTGGTGTTTCTTGTCACATTTTTTAAAAAAAACCATGGGGGATGGGTGTGTATATATTTCTCTCAATATATTTTTCAAAAATTTTTTGAAGCATGAAACAAAGTTATATGAAAAGTATTTATAATTTATTTTGTAATTATTAGTTTGCAGTTCGTTTATTAGTGAGATTTTACGATGCTGAATAACTTTATTTTTTTTTTACAATCTTCTCATAGAAGAAGACTTGAAAATGAATGAGATTAAACAGCAAATTCGCCAATATTTTGGCCATTTTCAAATATACTTTGATATCTTTTCTGCATAATATTGGAAATTTTCTCCAAAATAATCCCGACTCACAATAACTCCGCAGAATGGAAAACTAGGACCGAATATATGCACCCATACACGTTTGACACTAAAAGAAAAACAAAAATGTATTTCTCGTAAAAATGAAATATGGCTTTGAAACAAATTATACAAAACCATTATCAAATAAGTGTTTTATTTCAAAAAAATTAAAATCAATTAAAAAAAATTTTTCATGAAAATAAAAAAAATCGGTAAAATATGACAGCATTTGGATTGTTTAGCATACAGATTTTAATAAAATTTACAATAATACATTGCTGTCATGGGTTTTGAAAAATAACGTTTTTAAATTTAAAAAAAAAAAACAGTTTGTCTCAAGAATTATTGTTCTTCTGAAAATATATGAAAAAAATATATCCCCCAGGATTTTTTCAAGAAAAACCGTGGGTGGGGTGACAAGAAACACCAAATGAAATTGGAAGACCCTTAAAAACATGAAATATATTAACTCAATCACAATTTATTCATGTAAAAATTCATTAATTTTCCTTGATTAAACGACTTTTGTGTCGCAAAATTTATTGCAATCATCATCACATCAAATTAATACATTTTAATAATATATTAATCGCAATTGAAAGTTTTATGTAAAAAATTATGATGACGAAAAGAACAAGTTGGCTTTGGTGGGTGATTTCTTCCTATTTTTTATGATTTCAAATAAATTCGTTGAAAATAGACTCTAAACGTTATTGATATTTAATTTATTTTATTTACTTTATTCAATGAACTTTTCAATTTTTAAACAAAAAAGAAAATAATTAACACAAATTTAATATTTTTATTGATACGAATTATTCTGATTGCATATTGTAATACAACAAAATTTTTACAACAATTTTTTTAATAATGATGTGACTTAGAACTAAAAATTGGCCAGTTAAGAGTTAAACTTTGCTTTACTCATTAGGCTTTCCATTTAAACCTTATTTCCTCCTTTTTAGTGCGTTTTCGTTTAACTGGGTTACTTTTAGAGTTTGAAACTCTCTGTTACTAACACAAATTTGGTGCTTTTTTTATTTCATAATTTTTAGTTTTAGGTTTGTAAAGCTCATGATGAATATTTGCAGAAGAAACTAGGGGTCTATCTTGAACGACAACGGAGATATGGGCGTAACCCACAGAATAACGAAGAAATATGAAAGGTTACAACATATTAACTGTTATAAAAATAATATTAAGAAAAATAAAAAAAAAAAAATTTAAATTATACGCCTTTCTCACCGGAAATTTTTTTTTGATACAAATAAAAAAAGGACGTATAATATAAAAAAATTCATACAATCTAAACTAAAATGTGGGGGAACTTTACAAAATGCCATTAAAACTTTCAAAGGACTTAAAATAAAAACGGCCTTGTTTATCAGAAACGACAAAATGCATTTTAAAATTATACAACTCCTTTAACTGGAATATTTTTTTTGTTACAAAAAAAAATTACCAAAAAGGACGTTTAATTATACGGCTCTTTTTATACAAGCGAAACCATACAGAGTTCAGGGCTAATATTTTGTGGGAAAAACCAGTCTTAAAAAAGTAACCCAAAGCACTTAAAACCTCTAAAGGACATATAATGAGATAAGGCCTTCTTTCCGGGAGTCATCGATATTATTATAACAGTGTATATTGTTCATTTATGTCAACCAATGAGTGTATTATGTAGAGCTAATTTACTATTAGTTAGGGGCAAGATTTTCAAAATATTGGAAGTTCTCAATGAATTCCAAAACTAAGTAAGTTTGTAAGTGGCGAAACGATCCTATTATTAAAAAAAATCAGAATAAAGTTGTTCAGGAGATAAACAAATTCATCTTTTTGGTAACGTGCGTTACAAAGTTGGGGGGTACTTTTATTTTCTTTATAAATAAATATAAATCATTTATAAAAAAAAAATATAAAAAAATCAAATGAAAACAAAGCTCGAACTATTTCTTAGGAAGTTATTAACTTCTAAAATAAACTTTTATGAGAGGGGGATGGCTAACTAAAAAGTGAAAAACAAGAAGCTTTCAAACAAAATAAAGTATTTGAGATTAAACACAAATTTGTTAAAAGTTGAATTTTGATTTCAGTCTTCCTTTGCTGATAAAACACAAACACCAAAGACCTATCAGTTTTGTGAGTGAGGGCAAAAGTAATTATTTAAAAAAATTGTGTCAGTTAATACTCAAAATTCAACTTTTAACAAATTAGTGTTTAATCTCAAATACTTAATTTTGTTTGAAAGCTTCTTGTTTTTCACTTTTTAGTTAGCCATCCCCCTCTCATAAAAGTTTATTTTAGAAGTTAATAACTTCCTAAGAAATAGTTCGAGCTTTGTTTTCATTTGATTTTTTTATATTTTTTTTATTTTTTACTTTTTAGTTTTATTCAATGTTAATATTTGAGTTTCAAGTCAATGTGTTCACATTCTGTTAAGAGAACTCATGTGTATGTAAAAAAAAAATTTTTTTCAAGTTGGAGTTAGGTCTTTGGTGTCTTCGGCAAAGTTGTAGCTTAGGTTGAGGGGATTCTGAAAATATATTTTTTTTCCCAATTTTCCGGAAAATTCGTGGAAATTTTTTGAATTTTCACCTAAAGTTGTATGGCAACCCTATTTTTTTATATGGCAACCCTGGTTTTTTATTAAGCGAGCACCTCGGCCGGTAAATATAAGATGAAGTTTCAGAAGAAACTATAGGTCTAGGATGTCTCAGAAAGGCTGTAGCGACGTTTTTCCTTACTTACCATTTGTCAATGTAACTAAATATAAAAGTATTATAATAAGAGAACTCATGTGTATGTAAAAAAAAATTTTTTTTCAAGTTCGAGTTAGGTCTTTGGTGTCTTCGGCAAAGTTGTAGCTTAGGTTGAGGGGATTCTGAAAATATATTTTTTTCCAATTTTCCGGAAAATTCGTGGAAATTTTTTGAATTTTCACCTTAAGTTGTATGGCAACCCTATTTTTTTATATGGCAACCCTGGTTTTTTATTAAGCGAGCACCTCGGCCGGTAAAAATAAGATGAAGTTTCAGAAGAAACTATAGGTCTAGGATGTCTCAGAAAGGCTGTAGCGACGTTTTTCCTTACTTACCATTTGTCAATGTAACTAAATATAAAAGTATTATAATAAGAGAACTCATGTGTATGTAAAAAAAAAATTTTTTCAAGTTCGAGTTAGGTCTTTGGTGTCTTCGGCAAAGTTGTAGCTTAGGTTGAGGGGATTCTGAAAATATATTTTTTTCCAATTTTCCGGAAAATTCGTGGAAATTTTTTGAATTTTCACCTTAAGTTGTATGGCAACCCTATTTTTTTATATGGCAACCCTGGTTTTTTATTAAGCGAGCACCTCGGCCGGTAAAAATAAGATGAAGTTTCAGAAGAAACTATAGGTCTAGGATGTCTCAGAAAGGCTGTAGCGACGTTTTTCCTTACTTACCATTTGTCAATGTAACTAAATATAAAAGTATTATAATAAGAGAACTCATGTGTATGTAAAAAAAAAATTTTTTTTTGCAGGGATGCTTAGAATGACATGAATTTTGATTTCAGTTTTCCTTTGCTGATAAAACATATCCACCAAAGACCTATCAGTTTTGTGAGTGAGGACAAAAGTTATTATTTAAAAAAATTGTGTCAGTTAATACTCAAAATTCAACTTTTAACAAATTAGTGTTTAATCTCAAATACTTAATTTTGTTTGAAAGCTTCTTGTTTTTCACTTTTTAGTTAGCCATCCCCCTCTCATAAAAGTTTATTTTAGAAGTTAATAACTTCCTAAGAAAAAGTTCGAGCTTTGTTTTCATTTGATTTTTTTTATATTTTTTTTATTTTTTACTTTTTAGTTTTATTCAATGTTAATATTTGAGTTTCAAGTCAATGTGTTCACATTCTGTTAAGAGAACTCATGTGTATGTAAAAAAAAAATTTTTTCAAGTTCGAGTTAGGTCTTTGGTGTCTTCGGCAAAGTTGTAGCTTAGGTTGAGGGGATTCTGAAAATATATTTTTTTCCAATTTTCCGGAAAATTCGTGGAAATTTTTTGAATTTTCACCTAAAGTTGTATGGCAACCCTATTTTTTTTATATGGCAACCCTGGTTTTTTATTAAGCGAGCATCTCGGCCGGTAAAAATAAGATGAAGTTTCAGAAGAAACTATAGGTCTAGGATGTCTCAGAAAGGCTGTAGCGACGTTTTTCCTTACTTACCATTTGTCAATGTAACTAAATATAAAAGTATTATAATAACTGAAATTCATTTGATATCGATTTGTTGAATTAAAATTGGTTGAAATTTTAAATAAGAGGAGGTATTTTACAGTAGATATTACATATCCTATAAAGGGCAACTTAATCGGAGAACCTACTTTAATCCATGAAAATGCTATCAGAAAGTCGTAGTTAAGATAAAAATGGGCAGAAGCAGCAAAAAAAATTGATTTAACTAAATGTATGAAACCAGATGTATTATTTTGAAATTATGTCCTATTGACTTTGCTACTAGTGATTTCCAAATAATAAATATTATCTGAATTTCTCATACGAAATTTAATAAATTTTAACAAATGTCATTTATTTATACATACCTACGTCATCGACCACATGGCCATCTTCTCGAACTCCAAAGTTATATTTTGAGTCATTATAAAACATTTCAGGCAAAAAATACCATTCAGGTAGCAGCTCTTTTACATCAGATGTATCTCTCTGACAATTTTTCCATGATAAATTTACTGATGAAAACATTCTATCTGCATGATCAAAAAGTCCATCGTTCAATGAAAGAGCCATTGTTGTAAATGGCTCAATTCTAATAAGCCAATTTAAGACAAAAGCAGCAGTAGAATAATGTGTTCCATAATGAAATGGTGGTATACCAGGAATATCCCAATTTTCATATCGGTCTTGAAAAAATTCTTTTCGAATTTGATTTAGTGCTCCAATGGGCTTAGACAAGTCACGATAATTTGCTGGCACATTCAAATCTATGTCCTTACTTTCATAATTAGTAAGCACCCATGGAAAAATGGGATACTGATTAAGGTCATTATAAGTTCGTCCTGCGACAGTATTTAAAAACATGATATATTCAAAATTAGAAATTTCTCTGCGTTGCCATTTGCCAGTCATATTGGAGTTTCTCATTAATTGTTTTGGTGTCATCAGACTAGCTCTTCTAGTTTGTGCAATTCCATATTTTATGCCTACTCCTACTCTTGGTAAAGCTTTCACAACTTTTTTGACGGTTTGATAGTCAGAAAATGAAAACATAACTGATGTTCGACTTGCTAAGAAAATTTCAATTGCTGTATTTCTTAACAAGTATTTTCTTATAAAAATTGCTCGCATTTCTGAAAAATACCACTTTCCGTGCAAATTTTCACAAAAGCTTATAATTTGTTTATCAATGTTTTGGAATTCTATACTATCTTCATCTGCCTCAAAATAAAGTTCTGTATTAGTAATTGAAATATTTCCTGGCATAACTGTACATGGGGCAATTAATAATGCTTTTAAGCTCATGTTTACAGGACCTGATAAATCTAAATCAATTTCTCGATCATCGATTATTAACTCAGCATCGTCTGATAAATCATTTGAATTATTTCTAACACATGTAACTTGCGTGAAACTTTCATCCTGTTTGGATGACAAAGCTATTTGTTTTTTACTTTCAATAGATGCTTCTTTATGAGAGTTTCCTTTAGGATTTTGAATGAAACGCTTTCTTCTTCGAGAATCATCTTCCCACGAATCTAATTTCCAATATATTTTTGGAGATTTATCATCAGCCCATGCTCCATGTTTATTTTGTAAAATGGACTTTGTCTTTTCTAATAATCTATTAGCAATAACTGTATCCCTCCGTCGTGCAGCTGATATAAGATGATCACACATTCGCTCTTCTTCTCGTCTTTCTATTAAAGTTTGTGTACTTTGACCTTCAAAGTCGGCATGCTTAAGTACATCATCTGCTCGCATCCGATTAAGTATAAAATCAGCTTCGTTTGCTACACGAACAATATGATCTTTCATTGCATGAGATAAGAGTCTTCCTTCATTAATAAGTTCTATAAACGCTAAGCCAGCATGTTTTTGAAGACTATTTTGCCATTCTTGTGAACAGAGGAGCATCACAAGTTCTACTACTGATGTACTATTTTTAAATGTATTTAGACCTTTGCATTCTATTAGCAACTCTTGACCATGAGATCCTAATAATGTTTTGGATAAAAACGGTGCAAAATCAACCATTATTTCTCTCAATAATGGGCATACGGTTCCAAGAGATGTTTCAAGTTTTTGCGTTAAATTAGTTTCTCTTGGGCTTATATTGGAATGATCTGATTTGAAGGATGTGGAATGTATGCAGTGTAATTTATCCCCTGATAGATTAATATCTTTTTGTGTATCATCTGAAATAAATAATACATTTATTTAATATATGGCGATATAATTCGGTAACATACGTTACAAAAAATCTAGATCTAACAGGTGCTTTGAAGGGTGTCTGTGATGTTTCTTAATCACAGTTTTAAAAAAATTCTTACGGGGCCAAAGATATTATGTCAGAAAAACCAAAAAATGTGTATCGAAATTTTTATAGTGAAATTTCTGTACTTAGATCTAACAGATGCTTTGAAGGGTGTCTGTGATGTTTCTTAATCACAGTTTTAAAAAAAATCTTACGGGGCCAAAGATATTATGTCAGAAAAACCAAAAAATGTGTATCGAAACTTTTATAGTGAAATTTCTGTACTTAGCTCTATAGGAATTGTACGTATTTTTATAAGCTCCTTTTAAACAATTTTTACTCTACCAACCAAATTTTTTTGATTGATTGGGGACAAAATCTACTAGAAAATATAAAGTTTAATCCAAAATTCTTACTTGATCTATTCCTGGAAAGTGAGGGTTAATAATAATGATAATATCTTTATTTCCGTGTATTGGATTATGTATTACAAAAATTAATATATTATTTAATGCATTACCGAAAAGCATCCACCAAATTATTTTTAAATGTGTTTTGTATTCTACATAAATTTAATTTTCGTTTGACTTGTAATCGGAAAAAAATCTCTTCGAATAGTCTATTATTTTTGCGCGTGAGTCTTGAGTGCCTAAATTTTAGGCACTCAAGACTCACGCGCAACAGGGTTGAACAATAACATACAGCCAACTTCAATATATGTAACGTTCGTTTTTAGTGACAATTTGTAAGTATACATTTTTTTACAGGCTGATGTAGCCTCATCGTTAGAAATTCACATAAAAAAAATCCTAACAACTAAAAATAACGGTTTTTAAACAAAATTAAAAAAAAAATTCCCGAAAGACACCAAAGGCCTCAAACGCATTTGTACTGTATTCTTATTCTTCATAAAAAGATGTTGAAAATGCGATTGATTTTATGAACAAAATATGCAGAAATATGTGCTCAAAGAAGGAATATGTAAATACCGTCTATAATAGTGCATTTTGGTGCCCTGTCGGGAGTAAACTCCTGAATTTTAGGAGCTAAACTCCTGAAGAATAGGAGTTAACTCCTGAATTTTAGGAGTTAACTCCTGATGATTAGGAGTTAACTCCTATTCTTCAGGAGTTAACTCCTACTTTTCAGGAGTTAACTCCTAATATTCAATGGTTTAGCTCCTGAAATTCAGTGAAATTGAGTTATAAAAAAAAGTATTATAAAATTTAAAACGTAGAAATTCAACATAAACAAAATATAAATCAATTAATTAATTTATGGAAATAAAAAATCTAAAAACTCAAAATTTTCAAAAAACTCAAAAAAGTCTAAAAACTTAAAATATTCAAAAAAACTCAAAATTTTCAAAAATAACTCAAAAAGTCAAAAAACTAAAAATTTTCAAAAAAAGTCAAAAAAATTCAATAAACTTAAAAGTTTCAAAAAAACTAAAAAAGTCAAAATTTCAAAGATAGTCAAAATTTCAAAAAAGTCAAAAATTTCAAAAAAACTCAAAAATTTAAAAAAAAACTCAAAAATTTCAAAAAACTCAAAAATTTTAAAACATTTAGAAAAAACTTAAAAATTTAAAATTTTTTTCAAAAAACTCAAAAATTTTCCAAAAAATTCAAAAATTTAAGTTTTAAATATTTTTAGTTTTTTGACATTTATGACTTTTTTGAAATTTTTGACTCTTTTGAAATTTTTGAATTTTTGACTTTCTTTTGAAAATTTTGACTTTTTGACTTTTTTGAAATTTTTGACTTGTTTGAAATTTTTGACTTTTTTGAAAATTTTGAGTTTTTTTAAATTGTGGGTTTTATGAAAATTTTTACTTTTTAGATCTTTTATTTCCATAAATTAATTAATTGATTTATATTTTGTTTGTGCTGAATTTTTACGTTTTAAATTTTATAATACTTTTTTTTATAACTCCTGAAATTCAGGAGCTAAACTCCTGAATATTAGGAGTTAACTCCTGAAATTCAGGAGTTTACTCCCGACAGGGTGAGACTCGTTTCATTTAATAAAATTAATAATAAATTAATAATTAATATTAATTAATAATTATAAATAAGTAAATGTTTTCGATATTTTTCAAAATGGCGAAATTTTTAAAAATTGTGTATTTATAAAATTTTTGAACATTTAAGAGTTATTTTTTTTGCAATTCTGATTTTTTGAAGCAAAAATTTTTCAAAATCATTGTAGTTAGGCTTAAAAGACTCCTTTAACTCAATCCAGATGAAATAAAAAAACAATAAACAAAAAAATTAATGGAAGATACATTTTCTTCAGGATTTTGGAAAATCGAAATGTTACTTTTCATAAAAATGGCTGTAAAAAGTTAACCTGAAAAGTAACATTTGAAATAGCAGCTCCACTGCCATTTTCCAAAATCCTGTAGAAAATTTATCTTTCATTATTTTTTTTTTTTTAATTTTTTTATTTCATTTATTTAATGATTTTTACAAATTTTTGCTTCAATAAATTAGAATTGCAAAAAAAAAATAACTCTTAAAAATTTTTGAAAAGTTCCGCCATTTTGAAAATTTTGGAAAAATAAGCCATTTTGAAAAATATCAAAAAATTTCTGAATAATCGGTCATTTTGGGAAAATTAGAGAGTTTGGGCTTTTGACCGTTTCAGGCTCTGGAGCCGAATCTCAAAACTAATAAGTCAAAGTTTATTTAAGTAAATGCCTGTATCCAACAAAAAATTAAAAAATTAAAAAAATTATTGATTTCTCTTTTCTAACATTTAATTTGAATCCTTAAGATTAACGTAATATAAAAATGATGAATTTTCACAGTATGAATCAAGATTTGATTCACAGTATGAATTTTGACTGTTTTAAATTCAAATCCTGACAAAAGTACATACAAAAACTAATTATTCAATTTTCTTCAAAAATTTCCGATTCAAAATCAAAAATTTACCGTGAACTTACTTTTTTAAAACATTATTAATTAAATATATTTTTCGACACATTATTGCCATTTTTAGATCCATTTTCATTGAATTTGTTGATAAATATTTGTGATTGTGTATATGCAACCACCCTTAATTATTTTAGTTGTTCCTTTAAAATTACAATTTAATGTAACTGGAAATTCTTATTTTAATAAAATTAATTGATAGAACACACTCATAGCTCCAAATCACACAACTTTCAGGTTTACATGCGTAATTTATATACAGGGTGATTTTTATTCTTTCTGGTGATCTTTATTGCACTTTATTACTTTATTGCAACCGTAACTTGCCTGCTTTTTTTTGCCTTTTTTTACACTTTTCTGGTTCTCTTGACGCCTGATTGATCTTTCTTGCACTTTATGTTACCCTTTTTTGCTCTTTATTGTTCTTCTTTGCACTTTTTCGCACTTTTTAGCTCTTTTATGCTCTTTAATGCAATTTATTTTATTGTTAGTTCAATTTTTTTTTATAAAAGAGCAATAAATGCAATAAAGATCATTAAAGCGCTAAAAAGAGCTGAAAAGAGCAATAAAGATCATTAAAGAGCTAAAAAGTGCAAAGAAGTGCAATAAAGAGCATAAAAGTGCGAAAAAGTGCAAAGAAGAACAATAAAGAGCAAAAAAGGGTAACATAAAGTGCAAGAAAGATCAATCAGGCGTCAAGAGGACCAGAAAAGTGTAAAAAAAGGCAAAAAAGAGCAGGCAAGTTACGGGTCACGGTTCACAAGAAAGAGGTAAAAATGAATTTCGGTTACCAAGCAAAAGCTTATCGGCCGCGGCGTTACTTCAAGCATGATTTTTAGTGTTGATTTACAAAATTTCAAAATCATCTGTCGAGGGAAATTGATTTTTTATTAAAAACAGTAAAAACTTAAAAAAATTCCATTTTATTATAATAAAACAAATAAAAAAAAGGATTCAAACTCCAATATAGTTCAGATTTCTGAAAACTAGAAAAAAATGAAAAATTTTGGCGTTTACAATTTTTCAATATAACGGTATAGTATAAAGTTGAAAATAAAGTTTAAATTTTTGAAATTTTCCATATAAACGACACATTTCGTCATCTCTTAGCACAGAGATTGAAAAACATGCTCTTACTCATTTAGAGTTATTTCAAAAACTACATGTGATACACATGGGTTTGATAAATTGAAGGAAAGAAGAGTAAAGGGGTAGTTAAATTTAATATTTTGTTTGCGGGATCACCTTAAAATATCGGGCCTTTTAGGTTCTCAAAAACAAAAGAAGAAGAAAATCATATTTTTTGCTAGTTTACCTTTATTGCCTTTAGTCTTTTTTTGTATAGTCTGACATTACTCAGTTATAACTGAATTTTCTCGAGTAATTTTTGTATTTCTGGATGCAAGTTTACTTGGTAGATTAGATTGGTAGCCAAAAAATCGTCAAATAATTATATCATGGATGTGTATTTTTCTACCAATTCTACAAAATAAAAAATAATAGGACTCATATTACTCACTTCATGAAAATTGTGAACAGTTTTTTGACAAATATGGAAAAAGAGCATATCAGTTCTTCAAAAAATTAAGAACCCATTGATCCAATGAACAAAATGAGAAAAGGCACTTGCGGGCGCTTCATGCAAAGTATTAGACTATAAACGCGAGTCAATAAATTATGTAAATTAAGTTTTTTAAATTATGAACAAAAAATCAACTAATAAGCCTCCCATATATTTCGTAGAATTGGGCTAAAATCTAACTTATTATGAAAAGATCGACTTTAAAAAGAGACTCGATTATTATTTAATCAAGGAAATCTCTTTTCATATTGTGAGCCTGAAAATCCTTATATCTCGCAACCAATCTTAAATTTAACAAGCTTCATTCTTCTTCTTTCTAAAAATATATATTAACCCAGATTAGGCTACAGTCCTCCTAGAAGGCCAAGCAAGTTTGTCTTAAATTTATTTAAAATCATACTTTGGACAAATAAACAGTATCGGAAACTGTCCAAAATGGTTCTTAAGAATGTTTTTCAAGAAATTAACATAAAAATTTACAAAAAGAAAATAATTTTATATTTCAAAATTGAAGTTTTTTATAAAAAGTCGAAAAGTATGCCGCCTTATCTGGGTTAACCCATTTAATCATTTTTTAATCATGTAGTTTTTGAGATAGCGCAAAATTAGTAAGAATTATAGTCATTTATACGGAAAATTTCAAAAATTCTTATCTCAGCTATTCGACGTCATCTTGAAAAACTGTAAACGCCAAAATTTTTTATTTTTTTTCCTAGTTTTAAGAAATCAAAGGCTTTAGGAGGCCAAACGATTTTTTCTAATTTGTTTTATCAATAGAACTTATTGAAAATAAATTAAAATGTGAGAATATTTAGAAAATTAGATTTTTTCTATGAAAAACGCCAATTCCCTCGACAGATGATTTTCAAATTTTGCAAATATACCCCAAAAAATGTGCTGAAAAAGGATCAGAAACCTGTTTGGTTGGTAACCAATTTTCATTTTTATGTGAACCGTGGGGTGCAATAAAGTAATAAAATGCAAAAAAAGAGCAGGCAAGTGCCATTTACGAGTGCAAAAGTGTAATAAAGTGCAATAAAGATCACCAGAAAGAATAAAAATCACCCTGTATATAGGAATTTAAAATATTTTTATTCTGACCACTACATTATAATCGTGGAAAATCAATGCTAATGGTCTTTCTGTGTTTTGGAATTTTATTTTATTTTTTTAAAAATGAATTACTTTTTTGAACACTTTATTTTATGTTTTCCTTAAGATTTTTGTCAGTACCTTTGCTACAGCTTTTTTCACTTTGAATCCTTATATTGCTTTCTTCCTCATTAAGGTTGACGTCCATCCAACTTCCTTCTGCAGGTTTACTCATAGAATGGGTTGCTATTTCACTCGATGATTCATTATCATGTACGTTAAAATTAAAAGATCCTGTATCCGATTCTATACTCTGCAAATCAAAATAAAAAGAAAATATAAATGTTTCTTCGAGCTACGAGGCCTCAAAGTTCGCGAAAATCACTAATATTTTTCTAAAATAAATATCGAACATGAGTATACTTTGTGTCGACTCATACTAATACCTACAAAAAGGTCAAGACTAAATTTCTGCATCTTTGGAAACATCAACAAAACGTCATTTTTGGCCAACGGAACCAGCATATCTCTATCAAAATGCATGAAATTGAATATTTAATAATGCAGAAATTTAGTTTTAACTTTTCTGCAGATGGTATTTTCAGAATATTTTGATACAGTCTAAGTCCCCAAATTGTTAAACGTCAAAAACAAAAGTGTACGAAAAGTGTGCACTGAGTTTCCTAAATTCGACACGTCGAAAAGCGTAAACTAACATGAAACAAATTACTTAAATAGTATTTTTTATAAAATTAGCATGAAAAATCCACGTTTTATGAGCAGGCAGAAAGGCAGAAAGATTCCGGTTAAACATCAACAGAAAAATGATAATTACCAAGATATAGGTAAAATTTTCCGTGTAATATCAATACAAAGTGTTAAACCTCCGGATTTAAAAAAGAAGCTATATCTGTGGTTCTTCTCGAGTAACGTGATCTGAAAAGCCTATTATGAAATTAATTTTACAACGAAAAGCGGTGCCATTTCACAAATTGATGTGTATAATATCTGAATGCAAAAAAAAAAACAAATATCGAAATGATGAAAAATCTACTTATTTGTTAAAAATCAAATTGAATAAGTACGAAAATAAACATATTTAACCGGAAAATTTGTCTTTTTATTAGTTTTTATGCTTAAAACAATTAGATTTTATTTTATTTTGTAAGAAAAATACTTATTTTATAATTTCGAAAGTGAGAGCTCTGTCGAATTGAGTGACCGTCGAATTTGGGGACTTAGACTATATCTCCTTCCTAACCTCACAGAACTTTACAGATATGGTTAAATCGATAAAGTCCTCTTTAACCCTTTCAGACCTGAGCCTAAACCAAAAGACCTAGATTTTTTTACTCGTAAATGGAAAAAAATTGTTTTAAATTTATATTTTTTCTTTTGAAAATTCCCGTCGCAAATTCCCGTCGCAAATTCCCGTCGCACAAAAAATTACCGTCGTAAATTCCGCGATGGGAAATATATTTAGAGTGTACAAAGTTTGTCCAATATATTGGACAAAGGACCGAAAGGGTTAACTCATTCGACGCCGCTCCTAGAAATATTGAGTTTTGAACAAAAAGTTCTTCTACGATCTATTCTTTAGGTAAAAGTGAACAACTTTTTTTTCGATGAAAATTTCAGGTTTGATATAAAAATTTTACAGGAGAGTTAAAATAAAATACGTATAAGTGCTACACAAATACATACAGAAATCTTGTACGAGAATGAAAAAAACGCGATTTTTCTTAAAAGTTTCGCTCATAATTTTTTAGTTTTTGATTTAAATTCAAAAACCATGCATCTGTTTGATACAAAACATCTTAAATTAAGACTCTAAAAAAGATTGACAAAGAATTTTTTTGATATGAACGAGAAAAGTGACTTCAAAGTAGGTGTTGCGTTGACGCAACGGATGACGCGAATGAGTAAAACTTCTTGCCGAAAAAAAAATTATTTTAGAGGGACGGAGGGGGGCTAGGCACACAAATAAAACCCTCATTTATCGATTGAAAGTCAGTTTTAACGTTCTTGCGAACTTCAGGCCAGTAAAAATATTCAGAAAAGTTACACTTTCACAAAATTTTACTAGAACCAGCAAAATGGTTGTTGAACTTTTCAATGTAAAATATCACTTTAGTCTTAATTTTTAATAATTTTTACAAGTGTTCTATAGTAGTCGCTCGTTTTTCTTCCAGAACGCGTAGCGTCCGAACGGTTCATCTGAGACCCAAAGTATGTTCTAGACTTATGTTCGTATTCACCGTGAAGGTGTTTATTAGGAGTGTTCATACAAAATGAAAGTTGGAATATCGAAAACCGGTAAGTCTCATTCGAAAGATAATTGAATTCTGAACAACTTTTCCAAAAGAAATTTTTCGATCCGAGGTCATCTTCATGTCCCAAAATGGCCCTAAAGTTTCGTTGATTTTGCCTGTTTTATCCCTTTTTCCTCGGGCTTTGTTTTGTTTTTTTTCTATTGTATGTATTATACCAAACGTGTATAGTACAGAATATACCAAACTTGTATTGTATAAAATGTACCAAAGTTGTATTGTATAGAATCAAATGTGATGTTATCATGATGAATCACAACGTATGAATGCTTAAGAATAGTGAAATATACTTTTTTTTATTTTTATTTTCGCTTTTAAATTTAAATAAATTAATGTTTTATGAATTTTTATTATATTTTTTATTATATTTTTGATCATGATTTATTTAATTTAATTTATTTAGAATTATAATAATTATATTAATATACTTAAAATAAGAAAAACAATAATGAAAAGTCTCGAAAAATGTTTTTATTTTTTATCGCATTTCTGGCAAATTTGTCTAAAAAAAAACTGGTATATTTTATAAAGCTAATAAAGCTTCGTTTTTATAAAATAGATAAATAAAAATTAAAATAATACAACAATATTTAATTTTTGTAACACTCAAATTATTAAAATTACAGTTGAGCGAACAAGATTTTCCCGTTAACATCTTATTTATTTTAACAACTCATAAGACAAAAAATAATAATTTGGCTTGTAAACATTTCATTTTGATTCCTAAAATATATTTTTTTAATAAAATATACGTTTAAAATAAAAAAATGCAAAATAATATTAAAACTACAGAAAAAATGCTCTAATTGGGTAAATCTCTATTTGGATATATTCACTAATTTTCCATATAGATTTGAATTATTTTGACCGCTAAAAAAAATTAGCGATACTTAATTGTTTCTTTTATTCTCAATATTTTTTTTTATTTATTTGGAAATATTCGATAAACCTTTAATTTTATGCATTTTAAGAACATTTTAAACTTTTGTAAATATCGATATCCAATTTGAGCATATGAATTCTCAGCTTGCAACACTAATTCTACTTTGCCTTGTCCAATCAAAGCATTTTCCTGTAACACAAGAAAAATAAAATGTCATGAAATTCATCTAGTACACTAGTTTTTTTAAGACAAATTCCGCCAGAAATGCGATAAAAAATAAAAACATTTTTCGAAACTTTTCATTATTATTTTTCCTCATTTTAAGTATATTAATATAATTATTATTATAATTCTAAATAAATTAAATTAAATAAATCATGATCAAAAATTCATAAAACATTAAATTATTTAAATTTAAAAGCAAAAATAAATAAAGTATATTTCACTATCTTTTAGCATTCATACGTTGTGATTCATCATGATAACATCACATTTGATTCTATACAATACAACTTTGGTACATTTTATACAATACAAGTTTGGTATATTCTGTACTATACACGTTTGGTATAATACATACAATAGAAAAAAAACAAAACAAAGCCCGAGGAAAAAGGGATAAAACAGGCAAAATCAACGAAACTTTAGGGCCATTTTGGGACATGAAGATGACCTCGGATCGAAAAATTTCTTTTGGAAAAATTGTTCAGAATTCAATTATCTGTCGAATGAGACTTACCGGTTTTCGATATTCCGACTTTCATTTTGTATGAACATTTTGTATTTGTGTTTATGCAACAAAAAATATAGGGTGTCCATACAAAAAAATAGGGTGACCAGGTGGAAAATTCCAAAATTTTCCGGGAAAATTTTCATGCCAAAATTTTCTTCTCATGAATATGAACAACTTTGCCCAAGACACCCTATGTCTAAAACAACATAAAATTTTCATTCACATCACATATTTCTCTTAATTACAAGTGTTCTATAGTAGTCGCTCCTTTTTCTTCCAGACCGCGTAGCGCCTTAACGGTTCATCTGAGACCCGAAGTATGTTCTAGACTTATGTTCGTATTCACCGTGGGAGTGTTTATGGAACAAAAAAATATAGGGTGTCCATACAAAAAAATAGGGTGACCAGGTGGAAAATTCCAAAATTTTGTTGTAAATAAATTGTAAATTTACTTGAAAATTTAGTGTTGTGCCACTTAACTACGAGGTGGTAGAGATTGAATTTTATATTTAGAGATTAAAACTAACTTAGCTTATTTTACTAGGCAAAATACTACTACTGTTACTTCAAATTACAATAAAAGTTGAATTGTATTTAGTTGAAAATAATCAAAGATTATTTTATTTGTTTCCCAAAATCAACCCGTGGACCATAAGTCCCAAAACACTCATTTTTGTTAAAAAAAATATTAAAAGTGACATGTCAACCCCAATAACATGAAAAAAAATCTGTGAACAAAATAAGGGAACTAGGCAGAAAAATAGAAGTCATAAAATTATGCATTGCATTTTGACAGCCCCACCCCGGAATCGGTGCAAACCCACCCCACAATCGGTGCAAACCCACCCCACAATCGGTGCAAACCCACCCCACAATCGGTGCAAACCCACCCCACAATCGGTGCAATATTGCTTTGCATAAATTTGACTTTTGAAGCATGCAATTCTAATGCATTAACTATGCAATCATTATTCAATCACGCTAAACAGCCATTTTTTAACTGAATTTTATAAAAGACGCGTCGCGACGTAGCGCTCAAACGGTTCATCTGCGACCCATATATGTTCTAGGCTAGTGAGGGAGTGTTAACGGACCAAAAAAACCCTATATTTTTTCCATACAAAAAAAATAGGGTGACCAGGTGGAAAATTCCGAAATTTTCCGGGAAAATGGAATATTTTCATGCCAAAATTTTTTTCTTATGAATCTGTTCAACTTTGCCTTAGACACCTTATGTCTAAAATGTACAAGAAAAATTTTTTAGAAATTCTCATTTTTTATGTATTTATTTTTTTTTATTTCCAAAAAGCTAAACTATTGATATTTATTTAATATTTGTTATTCTCTAACATATCGTTCATAAGATCTACACTCAAAGTTGAAAACGCCCCGCAAATCAGCCCGCACTGCTTGTCGATAACCCCGCATGCGGTGTGGTTTGCGGGGCGATTACGGGGCGTTTGCGGGGTTAATTTTTTATTTTTTAAACATTATTTTTTATCTTTTTAATCTTATTTTTTATTTCAAATGTTAATGTTTTTTCTTGAAAATCAATGAAAAACTAAAAATAACTGTATAACTTGTAATTTTATAACAAAAAATTTTTTTTCAACAAAATATCGGCATACATAATAGAATTATTAAATTTGCAGGCTAAATACTATAGTAGTTGTGCTTGAAATTAAAAAAAAAAAAAACATTTAATAAACTAAGCGAAAATGGGCAAATTGCCACCCGGCAACGCGTCGGGAAGCTCCGAGAATCAGCTAACATACGATTTTAAAGTTTCAAAAACAAAAAACGTGGTCCCGGTCGTCCTCGTAAAATTCAAAGCATAAATCAAAAGGAAACTGACAATCAATCAGAAGCATCAATAGAATCAGAAAATACGTATGGAATTCTATCGGATGATGATCCAGGAGACGATGAAGTCACCCAGAAAAGGCTAAAAACACCAAAACAAAAACTTCCTCCACCAATAATCATTCATAATCAACGAATACATGATGTACATACATACGTAAAAGAAGCATTACCAGAAACACATTCATCTGTACGGTATAAAGTTGATGATAGAATAAAACTGTTTTGTAAAAGCACTGAAGACTGGAATAATTAAAAACGGTACTAGCCGATAAGGTAAAAAACAATTTCTACACATTTACTCCTGATAGTGGGAAGCGCACAAAAGTTGTACTTTATGGAATACCAGACTCAATTTGTTTAGAGTATTTGAAAAACAAACTTCATGATATTGGTTTAAATGTGCTGGAGATTAAAAAATTAAAATTGAGTAAACAGAGATATAAAGATCAAGCTCATCTTTTGTTATATTTCAATAAAAATGATAACATAAGAATGTATAATCTCAATAGTATCACAACAGTAGATAAATTTATTGTTCAGTGGCGTTATTATGCAGCAAAAAATAAAGGGCCTACACAATGTTCCAGATGTCAAAACTTTGGGCATTCAAAAATCAACTGTAATTTGCAAATAAAATGTATGAGATGTGCTGAAACACACCCTACTGATCAGTGTAAACACACAGAAGCATTAATCACTGAATTGTTTTCACCACAACAGCTGTTTCGGATCTTCCAGGAAATTACTGATCTTTGCAGCAACTGCAAAACTAGAAGTGAACAGGTTGGAAAGCTTATTACGATCTACGAGAAATATGCATCAAACGTTCCATGAACATTTTTTTATTTTAGTCTAGTCATCTCCTTTTTCTTTTTTTGCTAAAACGAAGTAATTCACCGACATCACTATGAAAATTATATTATCAATTTCAAAAATATCAAGTAGTAGCTAAGGCTATGTTATGTTAATCATTAACATTTTAAGTCACATTGTGAATTAGTGTGTAAGAAAATGAGTCCAGCTGTGGCAGCCATGTACAAGTTGCGCGAAGTTTTGCCTCATGAAGCACTCAAGCTAGTTTATTATTCACTGATCCACAGTGACTTGACACAACTTTGCAATGTGTGGGGTGTAGCCTCGGCTACACATATCAAATCAGTCCAAGTTATGCAAAATAGGGCATTGAAGATGCTTTTCAAACTACCAGCATTGACAGAAACGGTTCATTTGTATAAGGACATTGTGAAATCCATTCTACCTGTACGAGCTCTTCATGAAAAATTAGTTTTGAAATATGTGAAACAATGTATGAACGATGAAATTCTTCATAATACCTCATTTCAATTCGATTCCAATGTGTTAAATCTGAGAGATAATTATAAACTTCTTATGCCAAGAACTGAATCAAATTTGGGTCGAAGAAGAATTCAATTTCTAGGCCCGTCCTGTTTTAACCGATTACC
>LN483708.1:0-44266 GCA_900002565.1 Culicoides sonorensis | reverse complement strand
AGTTTCCCGATTCTGTATTTTGTGACAAATTATTACTCTGTAAATTCACATTCCGTTTGTTTTTGATACCGACAAATAAAAAACACTTTCGTTAAGTACTGGTGGTTACTATGTCTAACCACCAAGATTTATCAACAAAAACAATCAAAATGTATTTTCTTTGCAATACTATTGTAATAATTTGTTGAAAAATATATTAAATTAACAGTTTATGTGACACTTACGATACATTATTAAGTTTTACATGGAAATTTTTCAGGAAAATTCAATCACGAGTTTTTTTGTTTACTTTTGGCAAGATCTTAATTTATTACAGTCGAAATCTGTAAAAATTTTTTAATTTTCCGTTAATATTAAGGATTCAAATTAACTGTTAGAAAAGAGAAATTATTATTTAACACTAAACGTTTCGTTAATCGAAAACTACTAATTGTACCAAAATAGGTCATTTGACCCCTTATGTATTTTAGAGCGAAAAATTGTTAAATTTGCTTGGTTTATATTTAAAATGTCAAATTATAATAAAATGAATCTAAATTGAGCCATATATAGTCTAAAGTTTTCATAAATTTCATATTATTATAAATTTTTTTATATCATTTGTTTACTACTTTTTTTTAACCGAGTATTTTTCATCAATTTTGAACATTTCTTAAATTTTCTAAAACCAGTTATATTTGATGAAAATGACACATGATCATTTAATTTATGATACGTTAGTAATTCATTAGCAAATATCAGAACATCATTTGCTAAAAAAAGCTAAACTGAACAAGTAAAATGCATCAAAACAAGCTCAAGGGTCAAATGACCCTGAATGGTACGATTAGTAGGTGTTGGTGTTTTCTCATATTTTGTACGTTAGAAGGAAAAAGTTTTATCATAAAAATACAGTTGAGAGAAAGTTATGAATTTACATTACTAGCTTTTTCCATTTTTAGTGCAATTTAAATTAGTTTTCGACATTCAAAATTGAAAAAGGGTCAAATGACCCCTGCCGAAACGTTTAGTGTTAATTCCTACGTTTTGAATTTTATAAAATTTATTTTTTATAACTCCTGAAACTTAAGGAGTTAAATCCTGATGATAAGGAGTTACAAGAAGTTTAAGTCTTGCTTCATATGTTGGTAAGACATAAGTGTCTCTCCTCCATCCAAAGTTTCGTAGGGCGAATAACAAGAATTGTTTTTGTACTTATTCAATTCTTGAGGAATTTACAGTACCAACCATGTTCCAAACAACTGAAGCATATTCAAGTTTCGATCTCACCAAAAAACAGAATAACAGTTTAGTTACATATGGATCCTTAAATTCTCTGGAGCGGCTTTTTACAAATGCCAAAGTTTTACGGCTGTCACACTATGGGGCTATTAGAACAGATATTTGCTCATTAGAGGTAAAAATGAAAGTCATTTTTTTAAATTTTTTTTTTATATGGTTGTAAAGAGAACATATGCAGGACCTCAGATGTAAAAAAAAAATTTAATACTAAAACATTTTAAAATTTTGCTGTTTTATTTTATAATAAATAAATATGAGAGCTAATTTTTCTCAAATTCCGATTCGGGGATGAAATTTTATTTTTACATAATTGCATTTTCTTTACATCATTTACGAGGTTATTTTTTTGATGTTAATGATTCTGGGCGCGATTTTTTTTGTCCAAAATTGGTGGATCTCGTCGATCCTAATTAAAAAAGACCAAATATTTTTTTGATATTCGAATTTTTTATACCATTTTCAAATTTATTTAATGAAATAGAACTCGAAAAATTGATTTTTATGGTACTCTGGTTCAAATAAATCCCTCACTTTGTTCTACAAAGTTTTTGCGCATAAAATAAGCTAAGATGTTGTCTATGACCACTTTTTGAGTTTTCATACAAAAATATTCAGAAATCATCCAAAAACTGTCAAATAAGAGCATTTTCAGAATGGCAAATATCAAAAATTATTGATTTGTATAGGATTTTTTTTCCAAGAAAAACATTTAAATTTAAACAACTTTTCCGTACATTGTATCGATGTTTTCATATAATATAAAACAGTTCCCACACAAATGATCGGTTATTTATGTATTTGTCATCCTAAAAATGAGAGTACCATAAAATCCTTATTTTTGCAATTTACGTTCATTAAAAAATTTGAAAATAGTAAAAGAAAAAAAATCTTGCTTTTTGTAATTGCTTCGAAGTTTAAATTCAACCTTTTACAATAAACTCTAAAGAAAGGACTAAAACCGTTTTTCTATTCCTTTACATTCGAAAAATAAGTCTGTGTGTGTGTGTGTGTATGTATGTTTGTTGGTTTTTCAAATTGTATGTAATTGTATTTCACAAACAATATATAATATAATTAGTTCGTATTATTTTTTTTTAATTTTAATTTTAGTTTTTTTTTTTAATTTATTAATAATATTACTTTTAGAAATATTACTTTTAGAAATATTACTTTTAGGCTTTATATAAGCCTGATTAAACAAAATAAACATTTTTTTATTGATTTTTTTTATTATTCCCAGTAATGAATGTTTTTCTTGTTATAAATTCCACTAACTTTTTTTGTTTTTTTTTACTCTCACTTTGAAGGCTTATTGTAGCTCATAAGGCTTACTTTAGTTAAATTCCCCAATTTTTTTTTAAAGAGTAATATGTTTTAGACTTCTATTCAAAATTTCAGTTAAATTGGACTGTTGGTTCAAAAGTTATTCCTACTTGGGCAAAATATCTTACTTTAACCCTACAGTGTGTCATATGTAATTTTATCAATATGGTCGTTAAAATTTAGTTTGGAATCCATTGTCACTCCAAGGTCAATCACTGTATCGTCTCTTTTCAACACTGTGTTTGCAATTTTGTAGTAGGTTATTATTTTTTTACTTTTTTTACTAAAAGTAATCACATTGCATTTATTGATGTTTGAAAACATTAAGTTTTTTTACACCAATGACAAACATAGTTGATGTCTTCTTGTATCAGCAAAGTATCGCTTTCATCATTCACAACTTTGAATATTTTCATGTCATCAGCGTACAACAAGTATTTACAGTTTTTTAAATTTACTACAAGGTCATTTATGAATATATTGAATAAAACTGGACCAAGATGACTTCCTTGAGGAACACCGGATGTGACGTTCATGGTGTCAGAAAGTGTTCCATTAATTCTTATGACCTGGGTTCTGTCACTGAGGTAAGAGATAATCCAATTCAATAAGACTCCTCTTATTCCAATTTTTGATAGTTTTATTCCAAGTAAGTGATGGTTTACTTTGTCAAACGCCTTTGAGAAGTCAGTATATATAGCATCAACTTGATTATGACTTTCCATAGATAGTAAAAGATGTGAAGTGTAGTAGGTCAAATTTGTAGCAGTAGAGTGCCCTTTTAAGAACCCATGTTGGTGTGGATCAATTTTTCCAATTAAAAATTGTGTTATATGACTTGTAACGATTTTTTCAAATAACTTAGGCAGTGCACTCAGAATCGCAATTCCTCTATAATTTTCAACTTTAGATCGATCACCTGATTTAAATATTGGTGTAATGCAAGATGATCTCCAGTTGCGAGGAAAATATCCTTGTCTTAGCGAATTGTTGAATATGACAAGTAAAGGATCAACAATATAGTCAGCAACTTTTGATAAGAATGATGAAGAAATACCATCAGGTCCAGGTCCTTTATTTTTGTTAAGATTTTTTAATTCAATTAATAAGCTTTCCCTTGATATGGTTATATTGGTCAAGGATTCAGAAATGTTCAGGATATCATCAAAGTCATTTTCATTCACAGTGGCTGGTTTTTCATAGACAGTTTCAAAAAAATTTTTAAACATATTACAGATGTCTTGGGTATTATGTGCAGAAGTGTCATTAAAGCTCATGGAGCTTGGGTATCCTTTGACTTTCCTTTTATAATCAAGACACTTCCAGAATTTACGTGGATTCTGTTGTAGTTTAGATGAACAAGTTTTAACATATGTTTCATATGCACATTGATCATAATTTTCAAATATTTCTTTACTTTGTAAGTAAGTGAGTTTACATTCATCAGTCATTTTGCCTCTCCATCTTTTATAATCTCGATTTCTTTTGTTTTTTAATCGAAAATAAGTTGAGTCATGCCAAGGTGCAGAGTTACGAATAGTATTTATTTTTTTCGGAACATTGTTCTCTATTGCGATGTTAAGAGTTTGAATAAAAGAGTCTGCAAGTTGATCTACATCAAGCCTTTCATCAAATTTTAGATCATTTAAGTATGAGAAAATCCCATCATAATTTGCATTTTCGTAATCCAGAACTGTTGTTGATGTTATTGTTACTGGAAGGTCATTATTGGAATATAAATATTTCAGTTCAATGCATTTGTGATGAATGCTCGATTTATTAAAAATCGAATCCACTTGAGTTATTTCAAAATCGTCAAATGCGTTAGTAAAAATGAGGTCTAAAACATTACCAGCCTCATTTTTTAGATCACAAATCTGTACCAATCCTTGATCAGCAAATATTTGAAGAACATTTTCTTGCAATTCAGTCGAGATATTACTAGGAACAAAAAAACAGTCCTCGTCGTCAATTTTGTCCCATTTAAGGCCAGGTAAATTAAAATCACCAAAAATAAAACATGTATCATCAGGGTTCATTTGATTAAAAACTTGAGTTGCTTTTTGAATATGGAAGAGGAAATAACTGTTTGTATACTTCCTCCTTGTAGTGATACTAAAAATTCGTTTTAAGTGGTTAGACAAGATAAAAATGAGATTTTCATGGAAGGAAGCGTGTGCTTTTCGGTTTCTTTTAAGTCCAAAGAACCATATGATAAGTGTGATTATGCCTTCCACTCGAAATATTTCAGTCAAAAGGGATCAAGACTAAGGTTATTAAATAGGAAGATACACCTGAAAAAGAGGTGAAAATAAATGAACTTGTTTAAAATAACAGCTCAGAAATATTTTAAAATAAACTAAAAACCAAGAAATATCATAATGTGATAAAGTATGATTGAAAAATAATAAATTTTTTGAAAAACACCAGTGGTACCGATTTGAAATTTTTTATATCGTTAACGTCCAGCGTTGCGTTTTCGCAACGTAGCCTGAAGGCTTTTTGGGACAAAATTAAAAATACGTTATTTTCTTAAAATCAGTTTTGTCGTAATTGAAAACACTATACAAAAAATCAGATCGCTAGGTCTGCTCCTTCATAGTCTGGACGGAAATGCGTTAAGTAATATTTTTAGATAATCAGATGAATAAATTTATTATTGAAAACTGTTTTTCCTGTTACTCTCGATCGAGACTCTCGGTTTTTTTCACTATCGAATTTCGTTATTCTTTCTGGTGATCTTTTTTGCACTTTATTACACCTGCAAATCGCGCTTTCCTGCTCTTCTTTACTTTTTTTCACACTTTTCTGGTCTTTTTGACGCTTGATTGATCTTTCTTGCACTTTATATTACCCTTTTTTGCTCTTCATTGCTCTTCTTTGCACTTCTTTGCACTTTTTAGCTCTTTTTTGCTCTTTATTGCACTTTATTGCTGATGCACTTATTTTGTCACCAAAAGCACAAAAAAATTCCAAACTCGCTTCATCTAAATGTAACATTGGCTGCTTTTTAAACAATTCCACTATCCATTGGCGATTTGAAAAAGCAAAATTTTTGTACACTATTTTCACCTGCATTTCTTTGTACAAATTTTCCTTTGTTTCATAACGATCAATCCAACTTCCAATTGTTGTCACTGATTTGCCGAACGTTTCAGTGATTTTAGTTCTATTTTCCTTAAGAACATAATAATAGAGCATGATACATTTTGTTTGTGTGAGCTCGTTTTTCCTTCACTTCACTTAATAAATTTTCCATGACAAGCTTTTGAATTTATCTGCAATGCTCAAATTTAAAAATAATAGTTTTTTTGATAAAATAAACAATTTTAATCTTAGTTTTTTGGTTGAATGGTTTTAAAATCACGAAATTATTTTTATTTTTTTGTTAAATTACAATAATTTGTTTACAATTTTTAAACGTCAAAAAAATTGTCACATACGAAAAACCAGTCGCGCTAAAAAAATGCTTTCCCAGAAAGGTGCTGCGCTATTAATACCATACATTTATTCTAGAGAAGCCGATTTGGCAATCATTTATGTGCCGGATGAGCAAAAAACATTACCTCGTTTAGTATATATACGTTTGCTTGTACTGCATTTAATGACTAAGTATTTGTTTATACGCTTCATCTAAAATATATTTCTAGCAGGGACATCAAATACTAAAGTTAAAAATAAGATGAAAATGTCAATAAGTCTTTATAGTTCATGTTGGAATATAGATAAAAAAATTTATAGCGAACGGATATTTCTTCATGTGGCCCCATTTTATATGTAAAAAATTAGTTTGTCGTTCCCCATATTTTCAAAAGTGTGGTTTTAAAATTTTTGGAGCGAATTGAATTCTCAGAGCAATTTTCTTATATCATGTAACGGTCTTTCTTTGAGTTATACACCGAAAATACTATTCCCGTCACAGCTTCCCGTTGAGCTAAAAAGCATAGTTTATTTTATTTTTGGCAAAAATGATATGAGACAAAAGAATGGGGAATATTATAATGGAGCTGATATGTTCAAAACAAGTTTTGAATTGTCTGAAATATTGTCATATTCAAATTTTTACCTAAGAATTATGGTTTTTTAACAAATTTGTGCTCAAAATTGTGTATTTTTAAATTTTAAGCCTCTTAATACTTGAAATATTGACTTGGTCATTTGAGCAAAATTATAGCCCGAAATATTCTCTACAACTTTGCTTCAGGTCACTTTTACCTAAAACATACGAAAACATGGTTTTTTTACTTGGAAACGTAAAAATTTGTTTTCAATTTATATTTTTTCTTCTGCAAGTTCCCGTCGCAAATTTCCGTTGCACAAAAAATTCTCGTCGTAAATGAGTAATGCAGGACAGCTATATGAATCAGAAAAAGCATGATTGTTCAACCATATCGTTTGGTTTTCATCAATTTCTTAGTATATGTATCAAAAATTTACAAATTTCGCAATAAAATTAAATTTTTTACAAATAATAAATTGTTGTTTAAGATCCTTGAATAACTTTTTGTTGATTCCAAAACATATTTAGAATTTTTTCTACGACATGTATTTCTCAAAATATCACGTTTCAAAAAGAAAATTTATACTATACATTTATTCAAGAGTAGCCAATTTGGCAAACATTGCTTTGCGGATGAGCAAAACTCATTACCTCGTTTGGCATATATACGTTTGCTGTTTGAGCATTTGTTTACATGCTTCATTGATATTATATATCTTACAGAGCGTATTTTAATTTTATTTTGCATTTATATTTTTCATTTCAGTAACCCTCCATCACCAGAAAGAACAAAATTAAAAAATGGTGAAAATTTGTCTTTTAGCATATCGCGTCTTCTGTCAAAAACATATAGTTCAACTCAAGGATCTTTGGAAAAAAGGAATTCAATCATTGAAAATAAATGTGAGCAGTTTACAACAGAACAGCAAACATATTTTGAAAATAGTATTTGTTCATACCCAATATACTCATCTAACCAAACTGTTCGTATCCCAGCACAACGAAGTACAATAGGTCCTTTAGTATGGAGTTTACCTAATCTACATACTGCAGCACTAGCACATCAAGTTGTAAAAGAACGGTTAGCAGGTATTCATAGAAGTAAAATTTGTAGAATGTTGATGGTTTCATAAATGTAGAATTTATGTTATGTTAAAGACAAATTTTGTAAAACTATATTAACTTGAGTAATTTATTGAAATGATTTTTATAAAATTTTGCTAATAGAGCCAATGAGTTAAAGTTCATTTTAGTAAACTTGTCCATCCAACAAAACAAATCATCAATTTGTTCAAACAAATTAAAATTTTACAAATTTTAAAAACAGTTTTACGGAATATTTTGTAAATTTGAACATGCTTTTGAACAGAATATAAAACTTACTTTGTTTGCTTAGTTTTATTTTTTTTTTAATTTTTTCTGCGACGAGAAATAAAAAAGAAAAATTTGAACAGTTCACGTTAATAACTTCTAAAATAAACTTTTATAAAAAAATCAGTCCAAAATATAATGAGCTGAAGAAAGTGAAGTTTCAACAATACAAGTTTTTGAAATGTGAACACAAAAACATAAAACAAGTGAAAAAACTAAAATTTAAAACTTGTACAATTTTTGTTCTGAATAAGCTATAAAAAATTTTAGCTTTTATATCACTGCCATAAGGGTCTTCCAATTTCATTTGGTGTTTCTTGTCACCCCACCCACGGTTTTTCTTGAAAAAATCCTGGGGGATATATTTTTCTCATATATTTTTAAAAGAACAATAATTGTTGAGGCAAACTGTTTTTTTTTTAATTTAAACACGTTATTTTTTAAACCCATGACAACAATGTATTATTGTAAATTTTACTAAAATCTGTATACTAAACAATAAAAGTGTTCATAGAAAACGAAAGTCAGAATATCGAAAACCGGTAAGTCTCATTCGAAAGATAATTGAGTTCTGAACAACTTTTCCAAAAGAAATTTTTCTATCCGAGGTCATCTTCATGTCCCACCGAGGCCCTAAAGTTTCGTTGATTTTGCCTGTTTTATCCCTTTTTCCTCGGGCTTTGTTATGTTTTTTTCTGTTATACGTATTATACCAAACGTGTATAGTACAGAATATACCAAACTTGTATTGTATAGAATGAAATATGATGTTATCATGATGAATCACATCGTATAGAATAGTGAAATATACTTTTTTTTTATTTTTGCTTTTAAATTTAAATAAATTAATGTTTTATGAATTTTTATTATATTTTATATTATATTTTTGATCATGATTTATTCAATTTAATTTATTTAGAATTATAATAATAATAATATTATTATACTAAAAATAAGGAAAACAATAATGAAAAGCTTTGAAAAGTGTCTTTTTTTTGATTTTTTATTGCATTTCTGCCACATTCTGTTTAAAAAAAAAACTGGTATATTTTATAAAGCTAATAAAGCTTCGTTTTTATAACATAGATAAATAAAAATTAAAATAATATAACAATATTTATTTTCGGTTTTCGATATTCTGACTTTCGTTTTCTATGAACACTCCTACTAAACAATCCAAATGCTGTCATATTTTATCGATTTTTTTTATTTTCATCAAAAATAATTTTTAATTGATTTTAAATTTTATAATTTGTTTCAAAACCATGTTTCATTTTTACGAGAAATACATTTTTGTTTTTTTTTAGTCTCAAACGTGTATGAGTCCATAAATTCGGTCTTAGTTTTCCATTCCAAATATTTGAAAATTTGTTCCGTTGTCAAAATTTTGGCGAATTTGCTGTTTAATCTCATTCATTTTCAAGTTTCCTTCTATGAGAAGATTGTAAAAGAGAAAAAAAATCACAGTCCAAAATCTAATGAACTGAAGTAAGCGAAGTTTATCTACTTCAAAAATACAAGTTTAACAAATATGAAAACAAAAACATAAAACAAGCGAAAAAATTAAAATCAGAAACTTTTACAATTTTTGTTCTGAATAACCCATAAAATATTTTAGCTTTTATATCACTGCCATAATCAAAAATTGTTCAAGTTTGTCAAATTTGTGTTGTATGAGAAAAATTTTTCCTGTACGGCTTAGATAAATGGTGTTTTAAGCAAAGTTGCTCATAATTATGAGAAGAACATTTTGGCATGAAAATTTTCCATTTTCCCGGAAAATTTCGGAATTTTCCATCTGATCATCCTATTTTTTTGTATGGACACCCTATATTTTTTGATCTATAAACACTCCCACGGTGAAAACGAACATAAGTCTAGAACATATTTTGGGTCTCAGATCAACTGTGTGGGCGCTACGCTGTCTTCAAGAAAAAAAAGCGACTGCAATATTAAACTTGTAATAAAGTTATTCAGCAAAAAAATTTTGAAAAATATATTGAGAGAAATGTATACACACCCATCCCCCATGTTTTTTTTTTAAATGTGACAAGAAACACCAAATGAAATTGGAAGACCCTAATCAAAAAGTATACAAGTTTCTGATTTTAATGTTTTCGCTTGTTTCATGTTTTGGTGTTCACATTTCGAAAACTTGTATTTTCGAAGTTGATAAACTTCACCTACTTCAGCTCATAAGATTTTGGATTCCTAACACTCAAAATCAAGCAATACATAAAGCACATTCCTTTAAGAGAAATATGTGATATGAATGAAAATTCTATGTTGCATGAAAACAGTTTTTCTTGTACAATTAAGAAATATTTCCCAGAAAATTTCGGATTTTACCACCTTGTCAATTTGTATGGACACTCTGTATTTTGTTCCATAAACACTCCCACACTGAATACGAACATAAGTCTAGAACATACTTTGGGTCTCAGATGAACCGTTCGGACGCTACGCGGTCTGGAAGAAAAAGGAGCGAATACAAGGGAACACTTGTTTTTAATAAAAAGGTTCAAAGAAATAACGAAACAAAATTAAACATTGAATAAATTTGTATTTTATCTCAAATAATTTATTTTGCTTGAAAACTTCTTGTTTTTTAATAAACCATGATTTTTTTTATAACAGTTAACATATTCTAACCAAGACGATAAAATTGAATGACTTTACACCAGGGCTCGAAAAAAGCTTGGCTAACTAAATCTAAGTAAAAATACAAATGAATATTTCTTTTCTCACAATATTTTTTAGTAAAAACAAAAAAGATTACACTTATTAACCCTTTCGGTCCTTTGTCCAATACAGTCAAAATTCCTTAACACTGCTTAGCAACAAACAGTCGTGTCATACTTCAGAGAAATCCCGAAACACGTCAAAAAGATTTTTCAACCCTGATTATTTTCCACTTTGAAATTTTAAAATCCACTGATTCGTTTTTGTTTTTAAAATGAAATTTACATAGAAAAGAGTCCTTTTCCCTTAATAATTGATATAAAATGACACTTTTCTTTGCAAATTTTATTTTTCCTAAAACAAAAACGAATCAGTGGATTTTAAAATTTCAAAGTGGAAAATAATCAGAATTGAAAAAACTTTTTGCCGTGTTTCGGGATTTCTCTGAATTATGACATCGATTTTTTTGTTAAGTAGTGTAATTGATACAGTATCATAATTGGTACACTTCTTTAACTGGTTTTTGAAACAAATAATCGTTAAATATTACTTTTTCACTATGTTTGTGATAAACTGTCAAAAAAATTATTTTAAAAATAAAAACTCAAAATTAAAATTAAATTAAGAACTTCAGAAAACCTATTTGACATATTAGAATACTTTTCAAATACGGATGGTTTTGTAAATTTTTCAAAAAAAAAAAAAATATATATAGCTCAAAACTATTGTTAAAACTTTCTTTTTATGAATAAATAAATTGTATTGAGATTTATAGAAAACGTAGAAAAAAGCTCATTCAAAGAAATTATAGTGTTTTTTTTGCTGCAAATTATGAAATTAATATTGAAATAAGCAAAGCAATAATTTTTAATAGAATTATTGTACAAAAAAACTAGGTGTTTAGTTACTTTAGAGTTAAATATTGCTTAATTTGAATTTTTGTATTTTTTTTTCAATTGATTAATTGCATTTTTTACATTGAAGTAATTTTTGGTCGTTTGTTTACATAAATCTGACTGTGCCAATTAAGGAATTAAATTTCTTTAATTGATACATTTATGAATCGCCTACCCGTATCAATTATGGAATTTTGAGTGTACGCTGAAGAATTTTTAAAAAAATTTTCCTTGTTTCTTAAAAAAAAAAAATCCGATGCCAATATTTCACTTAACATCTTGTCTCTTCAGCAAAAAATTGGCTTCCGAAATAACGGTGCTTATCAGTTTGTCAATAAGCAATCTTATGAGTCATGTCTGTTATATCCGTAAAAATTGAAGAAACGTTAGTTTGTTTTTCGATAAAAAGATATAAATTAATATCCTAATATTAAAATGGACATAAATTTTATAAGCTTTTTCATTGAATTTATATACAAAATCCGTTGATTACTGAATTTCAATACATTGAATAGCATCGTTTGAGTCCCGATGTCCAATATATTGGACATTCTGTTCAAGCATGAAGGATCACTACAAAAAATCTGTAAAAAATGTTTTAACACCTTCTAACCCATATGAGTAAGAATTTATATTCAAAAAAAATCTAGGTCTTTCGGTTTAGGCTCAGGTCTCAAAGGGTTAACACAGAAGAATTTCATAATTAGGAAGATGATTTTTTATCAAGACAAACTCAACTCACGTACGCAAACAAAGATTTTAAGAAATAAGTGCGTTTTAGCAGAAAGTCTCCGATTTTTAATGTCTAAATTAAGCAAAAATGACCCATATTTCCCCACTCGCTTAGAGAACATAAAGGTTGAGGTGTTAAAATTAAATATTTAAAAAAAAAAAAAGCAAAAATTTTGTTCATATCAAAAATATCATAAATCAATGATCCGCTTCAATGGTCCAGTGGTTTAAGCATTCGCTTTTCAACTGGATGGCATGGGTTTCGATACTCAGAGCGGACAATCATCAGTATTAAATATTGTAGTTTTCTCCTGTATGGATCGAAGAGAAGAAGAGAAGATTTTCCGATGTAAATTTGCTCCTAAAACCGATAAAAAAATAAAATTTGGGGGTTCCCATACAAAAATTTTTGCGACTGACCATTTTAAGGAATTTCGTGTCATTGAGGGCTTTGCATCATGTTCCGTCAAATAAGCATAAAATTTATTAATATTTTTGAATTTTTTATGTTTTAAATGGATATTTGAGATTTTTCTAATGTGTTTTAACCCAGATAAGGCGGCATACTTTTCGACTTTTTATAAAAAACTTCAATTTTGAAATATGAAATTATTTTGTTCTTGTAAATTTTTTCTGTTAATTTCATAAAAAACATTTTTAAGAACCATTTTGGACAGTTTTCGATACTGTTCATTCGTCCAAAGTATGATTTTAAACGAATTTAAGTCAAACTTGTTTGGCCTTCTGGAAGGACTGTAGCCTAATCTGGGTTAATTATCTAATCACATTTGTATTTTTTGTAGAACAAAAGTTACAAGTATTTTTGGTTTAATGGTATGAAATTTGCTCATTGAGGTCGTTTTGACAATTTTAATTGATTTTTCAAAGAGATTTTGAATTTTGGTCAAAAACTTATTAGTTTACGAAATGGATCCATAGTTTAATTGTCAAAATTATAGAAAATTGAATAATTTTCAACTCTTTCTTGCATTACTACAAAAAAATCATGAAAAACCTCGACTTTTTGGTTAAAACCCTCGTTTTTCAAATAATAACTTTTGTCCTAAGAAAGCTACAGAAGCTTTCTAGCTACAGCTACAGAAGCTTAAATTCAAAAACGATACAACCGTTTACCATAAAATATCATAAATTAAGACTCTAATAAAAATCATAGTCCAAAATCAAATGAAATTTTATCTTCTTCTGAAGTTAATCAACTTCAAAAATTACAAGTTTTCGTAATGTGAACTCAAAAACGTAAAACAAGCGAAGAAAATTTAAATCTGAAACTTGTACAATTTTTGTTCTGATCAATAGAAAAATTTTCACTAATTATTAACAAGATACAGTAATAATTACAAATTGTACAAGTTTCAGATTTAAATTTTCTTCGCTTGTTTTACGTTTTTGAGTTCACATTACGAAAACTTGTAATAAGAAGTGAATGTGATGTGAATGGAAAATTTTTTTTTGTCTTGTATGAGAAAAATTTTTCCTGTTTGATTTAGGTATGGGGTGTCTTCGGCAAAGTTACTCAGAATGATAAGGCAAAAATTTTGGCATGAAAAAAATTTTCCATTTTCTCGGAAAATTTTTGGAAAATCGATTTTTTCATGGTCACCCTATTTTTTTGTATGGTCACCCTAATTTTTTTTGATCCATAAACACTCCCACGCTGAATACGAACATAAGTCTAGAACATACTTTGGGTCTCAGATGAACCGTTCGGGCGCTACGCGGTCTCGAAGGAATTAGTAGCGCGAATGCAATATAAAACTTGTAATAAGAGGTGAATGTGATGTGAATGAAAAATTTTTTTTTGTCTTGTATGAGAAAAATTTTTCCTGTTTGATTTAGGTAAGGGGTGTCTTTGGCAAAGTTGCTCAGAATGATAAGGCAATGAAAAAAATTTTCCATTTTCTCGGAAAATTTTTGGAAAATCGATTTTTTCATGGTCACCCTATTTTTTTGTATGGTCACCCTAATTTTTTTTGATATATAAACACTCCCACGCTGAATACGAACATAAGTCTAGAACATACTTTGGGTCTCAGATGAACCGTTCGGGCGCTACGCGGTCTCGAAGGAATTAGTAGCGCGAATGCAATATAAAACTTGTAATAAGAGGTGAATGTGATGTGAATGAAAAATTTTTTTTTGTCTTGTATGAGAAAAACTTTTCCTGTTTGATTTAGGTATGGGGTGTCTTCGGCAAAGTTGCTCAAAATGATAAGGCAAAAATTTTGGCATGAAAAAAATTTTCCATTTTCTCGGAAAATTTTTGGAAAATCGATTTTTTCATGGTCACCCTATTTTTTTGTATGGTCACCTTAATTTTTTTTGATATATAAACACTCCCACGCTGAATACGAACATAAGTCTAGAACATACTTTGGGTCTCAGATGAACCGTTCGGGCGCTACGCGGTCTCGAAGGAATTAGTAGCGCGAATGCAATATAAAACTTGTAAAAAGGATTGACAAATAAATAAATAAATTGATTGAAATTTAAAAAACCCTGAAACACGTCAAAAAAATGTTCAATCCTGATGAATTCCCAATTTAGATTATGAAAATTGCATGAAAGAATCATCAAAGTTCAAAGTTGGTTTTGCACCAAGGTACCAAGTAATTTATATCGGTGGAAAGAGAGCATAAAGAAATGACAGAAAATATTAATTTTAATGGCAATAATCAAGATTGAAAAATCTATTTTACGTGTTTCGCTGACATTGTTTTTAAATATGTTAAGCAGTATAAAACAATATTTTGATAAAGCACATAATTATAACTGCCCAAAAAATAAAACATGGTTTATTTCAATTGAAAGCTTCATTTTACTTCTGTTAATATGTACGTTAATCTTGACTAATTTATGCATGGTAGGCACAGATCTCATTAGAATTGGATGAAAAAAAGGAGATAAAAAAAAAATTAAAAATTAATTTGGCTCCAAAAAATGCCGTATCAATTTTGAGAAAAAAAATTAACGCCTATATCCTTACATAATTAGGTACAAGCGATTTTAGTTGGAAGCAATTTTAATTTACAACCGCTTTTAATTTTAACTTTATCCTAACATCATTTACAAGTGCTTTTAACTAACATCGCTTGTAATACATTTTTCATGTTATTTATGAACAAGCCCCTCCTTTTTAGTCCGGTTTTTGTCATAATCACGAATTTAAAATGTAAAAAAAATGTTTTTAAATTATTTTTTGATCAAATGTAAGTAAAATTAAATTAGTTTCCCGATTTAAATCGAATTTTGACGTAATATTGGTAAAATGGAAAAAAATATACTGAAATATGCCTGTTGCGAAAATTTGAATATCGAACAAAAATATTTCTAATTTAAAAACTGTTAATATATATTTTTGAAAATATCACCTCAAACAGCATGACTTGTACTCTTTTTTTGGGGTTTCAAAATCCGATCAAAAAGTTTCACCAGGTTTAAAACAGTATTTTTTGATAGTCGCATTCATAAATCAAATTTAAATAAGGATTAAAAACCAAAAAAAGATGTATCATAAAATAAACGAAATAACTAAAACCACTTCTAAATATTTACAAGCACGAAAAGTCGCTTGTAAATTCGCCATTTAGTGATGTGAGGCTACCATTTTTCACTAAAAGCGATTCTAACATTTTTTAAGGTTTTAATTATGTGAGGATAAGGGCGTAAATATTTCAAATACACATAATGATCTTTTTGTTTACAAATATAAAAATGTGACATTTGGACAGAAATGTAATTACATCGTTACCTCCGGGAAAGAAAGCCGTATCTCATTTTTAACTAACTTTACAGGGGAAACATTTTTTCATTTTCTGTAAAATTTTTCACAAGCATCATGAATTATATTTTACAATGTGCTTCTTAAAGCTAATTCGGACACGACTTAATTGATTAAATTTTACATAATTTATCGCTAAAATTCATAAATTAATATTTATCCGTCCTTTTCTTTTTTTGTAACGAAAATAATTCCCGGTGAAAAAGCCATATAATTTTAAAATGCATTTTGTCGTTTCTGATAAACAAGACCGTTTCTATTTTAATTCTTTTGAAGGTTTTAATGGCATTTTGCAAAGTTTTTAAGCCCATTTTTCTTCACTTACTCTTAGCCTTCTACTCTTTTTGGTTTAGATTGTATGACATTTTTTTATATTATACGCCCTTTTTTTTATTTGCATCAAAAAAAAATTTTCGAGCAAGAAAGCATTAACCGTGACTTTATATAGATAAATTCTTAACTTAGCGTAGCTTAAACCTTCGTATACATGCAGGTTCGTACAGGTTTTAGTAATACTAAAATAGTACTAAATTTTATGCTGTGTGGATGTATACTACGGATTATCAAATTTCAGCCAACATATTTTCAGTAAACAAAATAAAATGGGCGATAAATTCTTTCAAACCCTACAAATCAGCGAGTTCCGATGAAATTTTTCTAGCTTTACTGCAACAAGGATTAAACGTATTGATGCCTTTTATAAGACCATCATTGAAAGCCATAGATATGGTTATATACCTCAATCTTGTAGAAAAGTAAAGGTTACTTACATACCTAAACCAGGAAAATTGGCATTCGATTCAACAAGTTCTCTCAGGCCTATAAGCATGTCACCGTTTTTACTAAAATCACAAGAAAAAATTCTGGATTGGTATATTAGAGACATCACGTGAATTGAATTCCCATTACAAGTTAAGCTATTTGGATATCAAGAGGGTAAGTCAACTATTTCTGCTCTTTAATCATTAGTCTTATTGAATTGAAGATACCATAAAGTATAAGGAACGACAAAATGGAATCAATCAATGTTAAATAGTAGGATTATGTGCATACAACTTGTGGATATATCGAGATCATTCATAACAACATGTGGATGTTCCCAAGGGGGAGTTTTATCTCCTATTTTGTGGATACTCGCATGTTTCATAAAATTGTTAGTGCAAGAACAGTTTCATGTCGAAGGATTTGCTGATGATTTTGTTATCAGTGTTAGAGGAATATTTGGAAGCACTCTCGGTAAAAGAATGCAAAGAGCTTTCAAGATTATAGAACATTGGTTGATTCCAAAAAATTTGAAAATAATTCTCAGAAAAACAGAAGTCGCATTTGAAAACGAATGTAAAGAAATTAAAGAAAAAGTGCTCAGATAGTGTGAAATATCTGGCTCATATTGCTTATGAAAGTGTAGGAACTGTTCTTATGTCTGAAGTGCGTGTACTTTACTTATGTGTTAAAAAATGCCTAGAGAAGAAGTATAATAACTAGCAGTACAGGCTTGTACAGAATTTATGAAGAGAAAGAGGAAACTGCGGAACACATACTGTGCTCTTGGAGAGGATTTAAAAATAGAAGAAGAAAGTATTTAGGTTGTTTGAACGGACAAATAAATCCAACAGCCTTATTTGAATTCAACTTGAACGTAATTTACAACTTCTTAAAAGGAATTCCAATTGTAAGCCCAACACTAATTATACCTGCATATAATCATCATCATATAATAATTGTATGTCATTTTTACCAACTTTTCAAAAAATTTCAATTTATTTCCTCCCCTATCTAACATACCTCGGTCCGATGGACCATTCCGGAGTTATAGACGGAACAGAAACTTACACGAATGTGAAGCGAAACATTTATGTTTAAATGTTTTATTCAAATTGAAAAAGTGGAGCCAATTTTAAAATATGATTTCGAACAATTTTATTTGTATGTTATTTCAATATATTTTCTTGTCGAAATACAAAAAAAATTTGTACCGCCGGAATATAATATGACATACATTTATTTTATTTCAAATTGTATTTTTTTATTTTAAATTCAAATATGCAATCATCGACAAAGGTTGTATGTCGGAATACAACCCTTTAATACGTAGCTGACGATATTTATAAATTTTTATAGCTCTTTTTGCCCTCGTTTCAACGATATAAATTACTTGCTACTTAAAAACAATAAAAAACTTATTAAAAAAATTAAACTTTGATATCTTTTCTATGTAAATTTCATAAAACAAAAACGAATCAGTGGATTTTAAAACTTCAACGTTGAAAATAATCGATTGAACATTCTTTTTGGGGTGTTTCGAGATTTCTCAAACGTATTACATCGATTTTTTTACTAACTACTACTCTATGCATGGTTTAAATCCTTATAATTTACGTACAGAGCGCGTTATAATTTTTCCGCTATATATACACATACGTAAATTATAAGGAGTTATACCATGCATAAAGTGCGCGTAAGCAGTGTAATTATAATAATAATTACACCGCTTAACAAAAAAAGTCGATGTCATACTTCTGAGAAATCCCGAAACACGTCAATCCTGATTATTTTCCACTTTGAAATTTTGAAATTCACTGATTAGTTTTTTTTATTAAATTATAAGTTTTTTTTAATTAAATAATGAAATTTGTATGAAAAAGAGTCATTTTCCTTTTAAGTTGAAATGATTAAATATCAAAGATTTAATCTTTCTGAAGTTAATTTTGTTCCAAAGTGTCAAGTAATTTATATTTTTAGAAATAGGACAAAAAGAGCTAACACAAAATATAAATTTTATCATAATAAGCCCGCATAATATTCAATTGATGTTAAATTTTGTTCTAAAAATATAAAAAAAGGGTTTTTCATTTTTTTTTTTTATTTTTAGCGTAAAAAAGCCCAATATAATTGGACAAACTATGTAAAAATTTATATTTTCTGTTAGCTTTTTTTGTCCCCTTTCTAAAAATATAAATAACTTGACACTTTGGAACAAGATTAACTTCAGAAAAGTTTAAACTTTGATATTTAATAATTTGAACTTAAAGGGGAAATGACTCTTTTTCATACAAATTTCATTATTTAATAAAAAAAAAACTTATCAGTGAATTTCAAAATTTCAAGGTGGAAAATAATCAGGATTGAAAAATCTTTTTGACGTGTTTCGGGATTTCTCAGAAGTATGACATCGACTTTTTTTGTTAAGCTGTGTTATAATTGTTCAATTTATTTAAATCCTGCATTGCTCAGATATATAATTATACTATCATATTTTTTTATATAATTATTTCTTTATCCATTTCCTGTTTTTATAAAAACCTTCGTTGTGTTATTTTGTGGTTTTACATTCTGTAAATTATGTTAATTATATCCGCTCTAGAGACAAATGTGCTGAAAAATGTAGAAAAAAAATGTTAATAAAAATAAATAACATGAAAACATGATAAGTTTGATAACAATATGTTCCCTTCTTACAAAAAAAAAATCTTATCCTTTAAATGATCGTTTGATAGAGAAGGATTCAGAGAGTGAGGATATTTTCTTACTGAAGTAACCATTGAGATTTTTGTATCGTTAAAGTTAATTACCTGTTGATTGTAGTTTCGTTTAATTTAGCATTATTTTTTCTCATTACTTTACCCATATCTTCAGCATTTGCTTAATTTCTTAACCTCGTTATTGCAAATGCATTGTATGACGTCGAAGGTGTTACACTGTTTTTTCTTCAGAAATCTTTAGTTGATATCAGACCAGATTTCTAGGGCGGATTCAGAAGAGCACCAGCACTTAGACCTACAGACCCATATTGATGAAGAAGGAACCAAATCTAGAGAAACAACTAAAGAAAGAAGTCCACTAGACCTGTTTCAGTTTAGGAAAGTAACCACACCTTCTCAGAAAGCTAAGCAGGGCAGACACCTTCAATTTTATGATTGAATCAACACTGGAAAAATACTCACCGAGCGTGATTACACGCAATCTGGCATGCTTGGGACATACACAAAGCAGATGTCTAGCAGTCTCCTCTTGTTCTGAGCAGCATTTGCACATTATATCTCTTGAGTAAAAATGACTGAGATGATAGTCTAGAGTACAATGACCAGTGACCATACCAACAACAACTCTGAGCTCAGTAAGGTTCAATCTGATCAGTTTTTCCGAAGAGTGCCCGCCTGATTAGACCACCATTCCCGGAAAAGCCTAGCCTCTCTATCTTTCCTGTAAGAATTCATGCAGGTCAAAGAAGGAGACAGAATCGGTTCTAGTGAATAATTGATGATAGAAATACCATTTTTACCAAGTATATCAGCTTGTTCGTGTACACTGCTGTGACCAGGCACCCAAACAAAGGTTACTTCGTTATAACTAGATAAATCTTGAAGTACAGTGAAGAACTAATCTTGAATTAATCTGTAAGAAAGTCAGAACTTAAATGATAGGTTGAATGTGGATACAGATGCAATCACTACGGCTTGGAAGTATATCACTGAATGCTTGTGAAATATACAAAGTTGCAACCATTTGATCAAATCCAGCCTCCAAAATGGGCAAGATTCAGATTAAGGTTGTTCGAGTGTCCATCCGGAGCCAGTTTTCAACTCAAAGCATTAATTCGTTCTCAAGGCCGCGGACTGCACAAAAATGTGAAGAGGAGGTAAATTGAGAAGCACTTGTAATGCCATTCTTTGTAGCTTGTCCAGCGCTTTTCTGATTTCACCAGTACTGGCATTTGACCACCAGACATGACAGAAAAAGACAGCCGAAGAACGCACTATAGCGGTGTGGAAATATTGAACCACTAACTTTTAGACCCTGTTGTTAGCATGCCTAAGTGTCAGTGTTGCTATTTAACATTTCATTTAAAATATTCACACAATTTAAAGTCAATTTGAAATTTACAGAGGTGCTTGTTAACTCATTCGACGCCGCTCCTAGAAATATTGAGTTTTGAACAAAAAGTTCTTCTACGATTTATTCTTTAGGTAACTTTAGGTTTCATCTTCGATGAAAATTTCAGGTTTCATATAAAAATTTTACAGGAGAGCAAAAATAAAATACGTATAAGTGCTATGCAAATACATACAGAAATTTTGTACGAGAATGAAAAAAAAGCGATTTTTTTTTTAAAGTTTAGCTCATAATTTTTTAGTTTTTGGTTTAAATTCAAAAACCATTCAACTGTTTGATAAAAAACATCTTAAATTAAGACTCTAAAAAAGATTGACAAAGAAATTTTTTGATATGAACGAGAAAAGTGACCTCAAAGTAGGTGTTGCGTTGACGCAACGGATGACGCGAATGAGTTAAGCATTGCTTGAGAATGCTATTAGTGATATTTGATTATTAACGCCCATGTTTTTCAAAATCGAACAATAGCCAAATTGTGCAAAATTGCGTTATTGTTAACTCATAATAGAGTATTAAAATCTTCATATTTTGAGTAAATTATGTTGGTTAAATACTTTCCATTTCCAAGAAATCGCATTTAAGCTATTTAGACTTTTTCTTATTCTCATATTATATAAACTATATAAAAAAACTTGCAAAATCGATTTTAAATTTCATTTTCGTCATAATCACATCATTTCTTTTTCACTCGGGGAATATTTGTTGCCAGCAAGATCCCAAGTTTCGACTAGATTTCTTCCCCGCCAGGTAAGAACGACGCACCTACAAAAACTACAAACTAAGATATTTGCAGTTTTATATTTTTGATCAGTCTCTGCTCTGTAGCTCAAAAATTTTGATGTACGAAAAATTGATTAAAGAAAATTTTATGTTCGAAAAATTTTTTTATTTGAAAATTTTTATGTTCAAAAATGTTTATGTCCGAAAATTTTTTATGTTAAAAAATTTCTATGTCTGAAAATTTGTTTGAAATTTTTTATGTTCGAAAATTTTTATGTTCGAAAAAACTTATTGACATGAAAATTGTATAAACGCTACAGTAAAATAAGCGGCTGACTCCTAGGACAGAATCCAGCTCTTAGGATACTTTAATTCAGTATAAAAATTGTATAAACCTTTCAGATAAGAGAATAAAAGAAATAATATTTTCTAATTAGATGGGTTTTCATTATAGTTGCGCAAAAACCTCAATCTTTCTAAGCTCTAAGAAAAATGTTATCTAATAACTAACAAAAAATTTACAATATAAAAGATATTAAAATCATGCAATCCTTTTTTTATAAATTGAATTTTATATTTTAATTATTACAGCATTTCCTATAACTAGGAGAATTGGACACCCGTATCAAAACAGAACACCGCCTAAAAGGAAAAAACCTAGAACCTCATTTACAAGAGTACAAGTTGCAGAATTAGAAAAAAGATTTCATAAACAAAAATACCTAGCCTCAGCTGAAAGAGCAGCGCTTGCAAGAGGGTTAAAAATGACAGATGCGCAAGTTAAAACCTGGTTTCAAAATAGGCGTACGAAATGGAGGTAAAAACCCGAATAAGTTTAACATGAATAGAAAACTAGAAGAAAAAGCAGGTCTCAATTTAATTTAATTACGAATTTAGAAAAAAAGTCGAGATGTAATCTCTTTAATTTTTAAAGTTACATAATACAGAATAAGTCAAACTCAAACTAATGGCAAATCCTTTTACAGTCTAAAAGTACATAAAAAAGTTCACAAAAAGTCTCTACCGCTTCTAGTTTTTTTTATAAATTTTTTGAATTTTCCACTATTTTTCCTTAAATTATGTCAAAAATTAAATAAGGAATAAATGTTCTACAAACATAATTTGTTATTTTTTCATTAATATCATATCATATATATTAAAAGATCTTTGCAAGTACTCGATTTTGACACTTTATTGGAAATTTTTTTTTGCAGATCGTTTTGTCTATCAGAAAAAATGTCTCATACAAAATTTCAATCCATTCGTAGAGGAAATAGAGCGGAAATTACAATAACTTTTGTTTCTAATATGTTTTAAAGCGTCGCCTTATTTCTTTCGCCATTTGCCGATTCGCTAAAGCTATGTCTTATTTCAGTTTAAACTATTTAATTTTATTCTTAAAAATCGTGACAATTTTAGAACATTTGTGAAGCGAGTGGTGTCATTATATAACTTAGGAACTGTTTTAGTCCTGCCGGGTCTGCCGTTCGTCTACTGAGTCTGCCGTTAGTTTGCACGGTCTGCCGTTAGTCTGCTGGGTCCGCCGGGTTTGCCATGTGGGTATATGCTGCGTCCGCTGAGTTTGTACTTCAGTGTTGGTGTGTGAGTCTGGTATCCTAATTAAAGTAATTTTTTTCAACTATGAAGTTTTACATATTCATTCAAGTGTTTTATCTTCCTACATTCAAATTGTAACTAAAAAAAATCACAGTCCAAAATCTAATGAGCTGAAGTTAGTGAAGTTTATCAACTTCAAAAATACAAGTTTTAAAAATGTGAACACAAAAATATAAAACAAGCGAAGAAAATTAAAGTCTGAAACTTGTACAATTTGTTTTTATAATTATTACAGTATTTTGTTAATCATTAATGAAATTTTTTCTATGGATTGGAACATTTTTTTGTATGGTCACCCTAATTTTTCACTCCCACATTGAATATGAGTTTATGTCTAGAACATACTTTGGGTTTCAGATGAACCGTTCAGGCGCTACGCGATCTCGAAGGGATTATTAGCGCGAATACAATATATAACTTGTAATGACTAGAAAAAAATCAACGATTTTTCATGTATGCCATTCTGAAAATGCTGGTTTTTGGATGATATCTCAATATTTTTATATAAAACCCAGAAAAAAATGAGTGATTTATTTCAACCAGACTTCCATAAAAATCGATTTTTCGACTTATTTCGATAAAAAATTTGAAAATGGTTTCAAATAAAATAATTTAAATCATTTTTTAGTTTTTAATTTTGGATCCACGTGATCCAAATAAGTCCGTTACTTCAGACAAAACAAAATTGCGTCTAAAATCATGTACAGCAAACAAAAATTGACCGCATATAATAAAATGAACAAAATATTAGTCTAAAGTTGGTTTTTCTAGTCATTTTTAGTTATAATTTGAATGTATTAGGAGAAAACACTTGAATAAAACATTCAAAAATGAAAAAAACAACTTTAATTAGGATATTGTAGTAAAATATAACAAATTATGTTTGTAGATCATTTATTTCTTATTTAGTTTTTGACATAATTTAAGGAAAATTCAAAAAATTTATAAAAAAAAAACTAGAAGCGATAGAGACTTTTTGTGAACGCCAAAATTTATTATTTTTTATGTACTGAATTTATGTACTTTTATGTATGTGAACGCCAAAATTTATTATTTTTTATGTACTTTTAGACTGTAAAAGGATTTGCCATTAGTTTGAGTTTGACTTATTATGTTATCTATTATTATGGTGTTATTAATGGAGTATTTTTGGTTCGTTCGTTTGATAATTATTAAGTAGATCAATTTTACTGAAAAGAAATTGAATTTATCATGAAAAATTCTAATTTAAAGCAAGTGAGTTTGTAAATTTCCTATTGCGCCATATTTGGACACATTAATAAAGTCTTAATTTGAGTAAGTTAGCCGTAAAATGTTCCGTAAAGCTTTAAAAGCCGTAGAGCTTTCCAAAAATACTATATACTTGGTGTTTTGAATGCATAGTAAGACCACATATCCATAACAACAATAATTCGTTAAGTTAATAATAAAAAAATGGTTCAATTGTTCAATGACAAAGTTTAAATAGCTAATGTAAAGGAAAAATTATATGCAAATATATCATATATCGATAATAAACAGCTATTCCGGAATTTAAGACACTTATCCCGGTATTTAATGGTCTTTTATGTATAGAAAAACATGAAAAGAACATAAAAGAACATTAAAAGAACAAAAAAGACCATGTATACATGGTAATGGTCCTGATCCTGATTTAAATGGATATAAAAGACTATTGTTCAATGGTCAAAATCCATTTCTCAATGGTCAAAGTTCATAAACTATCCAATAAAGAGCCCACTGAAATAACTTCCAATGGAAATTTTTTTTTATCTCCTTTTTAATATTTTTTTTCTTTAACATTTTTACATTAAGACGTCAAACCGCTGAGGAACGTGAAGCAGAACGTCAAGCAGCTAGTAGGCTTATGCTTTCATTACAGGCTGAAGCACTTGGAAAAGGTTATAGCCAGAGTGGAGCTAGTCAAAACAACATTGTTACAGGTCAACCACTAGCTGCACTACATGGTTTACAACCATGGGCTGATACACATACAGCCTGTTAGTATAAGTAATAAACTTTTAATTATAAAGTAAGAAAATTATTTTTGATTTATGTAAAAGAACCTTAACAAAAATTGTAAGTATATGTAAGTCAACCCCGATAAGGCGGCATACTTTTCGACTTTTTATAAAAAACTTCAATTTTGAAATATGAAATTATTTTGTTCTTGTAAATTTTTATGTTAATTTCATAAATAACATTCTTAAGAACCATTTTGGACAGTTTTCGATACTGTTCATTTGTCCAAAGTATGATTTTAAACGAATTTAAGTTAAACTTGCTTGGCCTTCTGGAAGGACTGTAGCCTAATCTGGGTTAATTAAAAAAAATACAAAGATTCATCAATACACTAACCAAGTCATCACGAAACAACCTACAGAGCTCCGCGAAATAATGAAAAAAATTTTGTGAAGCATTTTGATCTTTAGTTTAGAGTAATTGATTTAAAATTGGACAACAATGTCAAAGTCGATTTTTATTTTTGCTATAAATTTTGATCTAATTGAGCAAATTCATTGATCTTGGGTTTAAAAGATCACAAATGAATCAAATTTTGGGTTAAAATAAGGATATTTAACAATATGTTAATGAAAATAGGAAAAATAATGGAAAATAAGGTTGATTTAAATTGGCCACCCATTGATTTAAATTGGCCAGTGTTCTGATTTAAATTGGCCAACTCGAATTTTGGGTCAACTTTGCATGGAAAATTTATGAATATGTGGTTCATAATTTTTTTATTTTATTTTTCCAAAGATTTTGTCTAAAATAAATAAATTATATGATTTTATTCATAAAAAAACCAATTTGTTTATGTAAAAATACCTAGAAGTGTTAATTATTATGTAATTACATTGGTTTATTTAATTTTTTTTAAAATCCTACTACCATTGTAAATATTTTGATTAATTTCATATTAATTGAAAGCTTTTAATTTGTGCTAAATATTTCCAGTGTCTTACAAGTGAAAATATAAAGAAAAAACAGTTTTATCTATTATTTTTCTTGATTTTTAGAAGGTGGCCAATTTAAATCCATCCATATGGCCAATTTAAATCAATTCCATATCACACGTTTTTAGTAATAACTTTGTTAAAACTAAAGATAATTAAGTATATTTTAGCTTGTTTTAAAGCTAACACTGTAATCTTGAAATATGTAAGAAAAAAAATTAGGTTCCTTACATATTTGCATTTAAATAACTCAATTCAAAAATGGGGTTATTTTCATTTTTTTAAGTCAAAATTTGGACATTTTTTAAAACTTAATTTAAAACTATCTATATCGATTTAATTCTCGATATTTTGATTTTAAATGATAAAAGACTCTTTAAATTTAAGATTACAATGATCCTCCATGAGAAAGCAATGCTTTTTATTTTCAAATTTACCGAAATTCAAAAAGGTGGCCAATTTTGATCATGGCCAATTTAAATTAAAGACTCTACTTTTTTAGCAAGTTTTTTTAACAAAAAAACATTAAATATCTATTTCCTTTGTACTACAAAACAAATTTGAAGAATTTATAAATTAATAATCAAACGAAGTTAATAATTCTTAAAATTTATGGTATTAAATAATAAATTACATTAGTTTAACCGTTATGTTCGCACATTTTTTCTATTACTTAAACGAACTCCTTGATACTCCTTGTTACAACAAATTATATAGTTTTAATGCAAAATCGATAAAAATGATTGCAATCAATAAAATTAAACTTTTTTGACCTTATTGTAACCTCTGATCATGAGTTTTCTGCCTCTCAAACCGTATCTCAAATATATGGATAAAAAGGTTCGCTGGGTGGTATGTTATGCTATGATAGCGTACTAGCCAGGAATCGAACGTAGATTCCCAAGATTACGTCAGCCACTATATATTTTGGGCTTTTTGTAATCCACATACATCATTCTGTATGTAGTAGTGTTGTCTTATTCTAATTAATGTGCATATTGACTTTTTCTCGAATAGTAATAGTACTATGAATGATTCAGACATATGACAATTTTATGTAGCGTACTTTTGGTACGTGGTATTTCTAGCGAGTCCCTCTAAAATTTATCGTACATCCAAAATATGGATACATGGGTTCGCTGGGTGATTTTTCCAGCGACCCCTCTAAAATTTATCGTATTTCAAATATATGGATAAAAGGAGTCGCTGAACATCAAACCGTGTGTAAAATAATCATATGTTTCAAAATTTGAAATAAGGCGCCGCCTTATATAATATAAAATGGATCATGAAGTAAACGTTACTAACATTAAGAGCACCGATACTCTAGAACTAAATGACTAAATGTTTACTGCTCAACCCGTGGAGTGTCAACAATCTAAAATAATTCTCTGATTTTAAAGAACTAATTTCGTACATTAATCAGGATCTAGACATAATAGTGCTTCCAGAATCATGGAAACAGGAAAGTCTTAAGGACTTATACAACATTAACGGCTATATAGCACTGCACTCATAGAGATAATGCTAAAGGAGGAGTCACATTCTACTTAAGGTCAAACCATATCCTACATGACCATGAAATAATTTACGAAAACCAATATAATATTATAAAAGCAAATACAACAATCAAAGGCGCACAAATGAACATAATAGCAATATACCGACCACCACCACTAACAGCAATGGACGTTAACCCGTTTCTTGAACGTCTTGAATGGTTATTCGAAACTTGTGGGACAAAACAATGTCTTTTGCTCGGTGATCTAAGCCTGCATCCTGAAAACAATGCTATCGTTGTGAAACAATGTTTAGACTTGCTTGAATGCTATAACTTCAAACTGTGCAATAACTCAGTAACAAGAGAGGCAAATATATGGAGAATCCAGATAAAATGGCTAGTTACATTATAAACACAGTTCAAAATGAGACTGATGAGAATAAAAAAACCATGCGAATAACATCAAAAAAGCAACAAGTTTGTGAATGGATAGAGTCAAACTAAAATCTTTGATAAAAAGTAAGTATAACTTGAGACGTAAATTCAAACGTAAACCGTCAAGAAAGCGTGAAATTAAGCTGATTGAATTATCCAGGATGATTGCAAAAGAGAAAATAAATTCTAAAAATAACTACTATAAAAATTTGTTCAATAACAATGATCAGAAATCTACATGGAAAAATATAAATAAAATTCTAGGAAGAGAATCGCAAAGAACCAAAAATAATTTTACAATTGAAACACATCACAATCGTCTTACTGATAACAAAGCTGTAGCAAATGCATTCAATGACTATTTCTCAAACATTGGAGCTAAAATGGCCAAATCGATTTCAGCACGTCCTTATAACGACATTAACCACCACAATACACTTTTCTTCAACTATATGTGTATCGATGATCAATATACAAATCAAAACGAAGTGATGAAAATTATCAAGCATATGAAACCAAAGAAGTCACCAGACGCTGATTTGATATCAATTGATCTCATTAAGAAACATGCTGAACCATAGAACACCTAGAAGTAATACGTAGAACAAAACAAGACAAATTTTTAAGGCAAGAATAATGTTCTGCATCCTGTTGGCGTTAGACACTTTTATGATTCATACATTTACCTTTTGTATGATGCATAAAAAAGCTGCATCCTGGTTTTGAAAATTTTATATTCTAATACAACTAGGATGCAGAACATGCCGAATTTGATTTTAATTTTATAAATATTTTTTTTTTGTATAAATTACTTATTTGTTGAGAATAATTAAAGAAAAATAAACATGCAATTTAAGTTTTCATTTTTAAAATAATTTTTTTGACAGTTTATCACAAACATAGTGAAAATGTAATATTTAACGATTATTATATTAAAAACCAATAAGAGAAGTGTACTAATTAAGATACTGCATCAATAATGGAATTTCGACTGTATATTTTTTCTTTAAAGATTTTCAACAAATAAGTAATTAAAAAAAAAATATTTATAAAATAAAAATTCAAATTCGGTATGTTCTACATCCTAGCTGAATTAGAATATAAATTTTTCAAAACCAGGATGTAGCTTTTTTATGCATCATACAAAAGGTACATGTATGAATCATAAAAGTGTCTAACGCCAACAGGATGCAGAACATTATTCTTGCCTCAAATATTTTCTTCTATATTACTTCTAGGTGTTCTATGATACAGATCCATTAAAATATTCTCTAGTTTTTTCTCAGGTCAAAGGAGTATGAGTTTTTAACTCAAATTGTAAAATAAATCAAATTATTGTATTTTGCTATTTTTTCCCTGTGATATCTGACTTTTTACAAATAAAGAATTTTAAATTTTTCCTTTTGAAAAATCTTACCGCAAGCATTTTCTTTGTTGCCTCATCTTTGAAAAAACTCCAAACATTACTTTAAAAAATACTCCAATCATGAGGTATCTTTTCCGATGAATTTTTAGTGCATTTCGTAAAAAAATGCACTATTACAGACGGTTTGTCTACCGTCACTCCGACACTCCATAAGTCTGACCACTGATCGCTATCCATAACTCCGGAATGGTGCATCGGAGCGAGGTCGGGTTTTTTTGTAAGACAGAGGAGGTCTTAAGGATGATTTTAAACTCATTAGTTTTAAGATTGGGCTCCAGAGTCTCCAAAGCCTGAAAAACCGTTAAAAATTAAAAAAAAACGTTAATTTGTTTTGTTGGATGGAGAAGATTACTAAAATGAACTTTAATTCATTGGCTCAAGAGATTAGACGCAAGGATAGAGCCCAGAGATTGGGCTAAGGAATTAGGCTCCAGAGACTTAAACAGTCAAAAGCCCAAAATGTCCGATTTTTTCAAATATTTGTTTTCAAAAACTTTCAAAATAGCAGCAATTTTTAAAATGACAATTATTTTCAAAATGGCGGTTATTTTCAAAATTGTGGTTATTTTCAAAATGAGGGTTTTTTTAAAAATGGCGGTTCATCATTTAAAAAAAACTGCCATTTTAAAATTTTTTGAAACATTTAACCATTTATCGATTTATAATTATTAAAAATAAAACTTCATTATATTCAATGAAACGAGTCCCATAGAAATGCACTTTTCTAAACCGCCCAGTGGTTAGAATTTCCTATTTTTTTTTTTAAGAAGCAATATTAAAAAACTAAAAAAAACTGACTATTATTTCAATTTTCCTAACTACCAAAAAAAGCCATGCTTCAAATGAACGACATTGAGTAAAAATCCACTATTTTCCAGTATTTACTCAAAATCATACCATCACATCGATTAAAATGTTGAGTCCCAACATATTTTATCGAGTTTGATCGAAATAACGAATTTAAAAACACATTCTCTACTTTTATTAGTAAATTTAACTGGTTTTTTTCGGTAAAATCAACCAATTTTATTGGTAAATTCAACCTATTTTTTAGGTAAATTGGACAGATTTTTATAGGTAAAATCAACCAATTTGACTGGTAAATTTAACCAGTTTTTTTGGTTTAATTAACCGAAAAATGATTGAAATTTACAGTAAAATTTTTTACAGGGATATCTTATATGTCTCAAAATTTATAAATTTCGAAAAATTGAGCTTAAATCTAACCTATATATTGGATTTTTAGAGAGCTAAGAAAATTTTCTTTAAAAATGTTGAATTGATATATTTTTTAGACCCATTTCTATCCCTATTAGGGTTGTTCAGAGTGAAAAAATAGCGATAAAGTGCACAATTTTACAAAAAAAGTCTATATTTTCACTTTGAAGAGTTAGAAAAGGGGCTTAACAATATGTAAATTGTACATTTTAAAAAAAATAACTTATTATTATTTCGATTTTCCTAACTACCAAAAAAATCCATACTTCAAACGGACGACATTGAGTAAAAATCCACTATTTTTTAGTATTTTCTCAAATACCATACTATCACATCGATTAAAATGTTAAATCCCAACATATTTTATCGAGTTTGATCGAAATAACGAATTTAAAAACACATTCTCTACTTTTATTAGTAAATTTAACCAGTTTTTTTCGGTAAAATCAACCAATTTTATTGGTAAATTCAACCTATTTTTTAGGTAAATTGAACCGATTTTTATAGGTAAAATCAACCAATTTGACTGGTAAATTTAACCAATATTTTGGTTGAATTTACCACTTTTTTCGGTAAATTCAACCAGTTTTTTTGGTTTAATTAACCGAAAAATGACTGTGGAATTTACAGTAAAATTTTTTACAGGGAATTAGTATGGTGTTTGAACACATTTTTAAGCTGCAGACCAATAAAAATGAAGACCCAGTTCTAAAACTCTATGGAAAATTGCTCTGAAACTTCAAATCGATTTAAAATTTTTTAAAATTAGATCGGGACAAACGGTAAACGGCAGACTCATTTTTTTACATATAGAATGACCCCATAAAAGGAATTTTATTTCGCGTGCAAAAAAATTGATTTCTTAATCAAAGTAATATAGCATAACTGAAAAGTTATGATGCTTAAAACAGAGTGATTTTGTCGCACCTTAAATTTAAAGAGGATTATACTAGTGAACTTGTAAGCCTAAGATGAAGGTTCTACCATGTGTCTTCATCGAAATATAAGCTTTTTCAATTGAAAAGAGTTAAATAAAAGATCCTTAGAAATGTATTTTCATTAATTTATATTTTATACATTATATACTGACTGACCTTTGATTAATCGGTTTTCGGAAAGCATTTTTACATGTTTTAAGATTTTTGATACTACGCAGTTGTAAAAAAACTTGTAAAAAAATATTTAAGTGGTTTTTTTTGTTGCAAACTTCACACTCATAAAAAATTAGCGCTTTTTCCTTTTTAGAATCTTAAGCCTGGAAAAATTACTTATATTAAAACTTAAATTTACATTTTCTGTTAGCTCTTGTTTTCAACAATATCAATTACTTAGTCCTTAAAAACAAAACCAACTTATAAAAGGATTAAACTTTGATATTAAGTATTTTCAATATAAAATTTTTAATATGCATCTTTTCTATGCAAATTTTATTGTTAAATTAGGCAAAACCAGTGGATTTTTAAATTTCAAAGTGAAAGTTAATCAGGTTTTAAAAATATTGAAGTGTTTCGGGATTTCTTAATAGTACGACATCAATTTCATTTTGTTAAGCAGTATAATTGAAGTTCATAATAAAATTAAATATAAATACAACCAAGTAAACTATAATATAATTAAAATAACATACTCGATAACGAAAAGCATGAAATATTTTTTTATAGTTTCCCCTACATAACGTCGAGCAAAATTGACACTGTTCTATAAATTGAGAAACATTTACCTTTGGGAAAACGTTAATGCAATTTTATGTTCAATTGATGTTTTTTCTTTTAGAATGCGTGAGAAACTTAAGGAGGGTTAAATCATATAATACAATTGGAATTATATAGAACTTAATTTAAAAATTTACTTTACAAGTTTTTGTTTTTAAGTGAATGTATATTTGTACACTCAAAAAATTAAAACAGACTAAATTGTATGACTAACTATATTGAGATGCAAATAACACTGTTAAACACGGCGAGGGTCATATCATCCTGATGAGAAATCTTTTCGAGGTCTGATTCTACTTCATAAACCTTCCATTTTCCCGTTTACAATTTGTCGCTAGCACATCTGGCTTTTTTTAATCATTTTTTTAAATATTGAAGATTTCCACTTATATATTCGACACAGCTTAACAAAAGAAAATCGATGTGAGGGATTTGCAAAACCCCGAAACACGTCAAATTACCGTTTTAAAAAATTGAGCACCGTTTTATTTCAATAAAATTGTGTGAAAAAGAGTCATTTCCCCATTTGGTTGAAATTATTACATGTCGAACTTTTCTGAATTAATTTTGTTTCAAAGTGTCAAGTAATTAATATCGTTGGAAAGAGGGCAAAAAGAGCTACCAGAAAATATAAATCAATGTTGTTTGCCCAATTATATTGGGCTTTTTCAGGCTAAAAATAAAAAAGAGGAAAAAAAACTTTATTCTTTTTTAATAAAGTTATAATAAAGTATAAAGTTCCACCCCCCTAATTTTTACTGAAATCCATGATTTTTTTAATATATTTATATAAGTACAGGTAAAATCTCTATAATTGCACGTCTCAAGGGGCCAAAAAAAAGTAGCAAATAAAGAGAGTGTGCAAGTATAGAGAGACGTTTTTATGCAAATCTCAAGGGACGTCCAAACATGTTTTAATTATAGAGTTTTTGCAAGTATAGAGATGTAAAATTATGGATATTTCACCTGTACTTTTAAAATCAAGTGATTTGTAAACGTTAATTTTTTTGCACTAAAAATTATTTGCATAAAGGGAAATACTTCAAGATGAGATTGTTGTTTTTGATCAAAAAATTAACGGCTGATGAAAATGAAATTTTGAACGAGCGGTTAGAATAATTTGTGGTAGCTCTATTTTTCACAAGAAGAATCATAAGGTTCCATAATTTTTCAAAATAAAACTACTGCATGCTCAAAGGACATATCAAGAATGTATTATTCTGCGGAAAAAAGCGTATCAAAGGATATAAGCAACACTGCTCCTTTTGTCACATATCTGAAAACTATTCGATTAAGTCTCCATAGTATAATGATTTCTTTTGTGAAATGTACAAAAACAATAAAAAACATTTAATGGCAAAAAACAATAAAGGTGATTAAGTTCTGTTTGATTGGCTCAAATGTGTAATTTTGTAATTTTAATAAAAAACAAGTAAAATAAATGCGTTAAAATAAATAAATAATTTTTTTAAAAATATACAAATTCAAAACCCCTTCATGTTCTTCAAAGAAATGCAACCTTATACCAAAAACAGACTTTCCTCGGCCTTATGCGGGTTTATTATATTAAAATTTATATCTTCTGTTAGCTCACATCGATTTTATTTTAGTACTATGCAATTTTTTCATTGCAAAAATTTAATATGTTCATAATTTTGATTAAATCTATACATATATGGGAATTATCTAATGGAAAAAACAATTTGTTTTTAAACTCAAATAAGAGAAAATATAATGCACGAAAAATTAAATATCGTTTTAGACTTTACTTATTTGTGAAGCAGAATCTTCGTCAACCGGGGTAAAATATTAGATGGGATTCTGTTCAATGTAAAAATTTAATTTAAATATGTGATAAATATCTAAAAAATTTTTATAATTACCTTCAACGTAACTTATATTTGAGCTGTTTTTTAACAAATTAACATGTTTTTCTTTGTGAATACAAGATTTTTTTTTTAATAGTTACAAATAACTTTTTTTCCTTTTTTTGGTTACATTTAATTTATCCGTCAAAATCATACGTATTGTACCTCGTATAATGCATAGTTGTGGAGTAAAACTATACGTTGTATTGGGTGGATACTGTATGGATAAATGTTTTTTCATACCAGGTTCAGACAAATTCCTTTAGCTTTTATTTAGACATGTCCTGTCGAGAATCTCGACTCGAGATTCTCGGCCGAGAATAAGTAACTTCTCGACTCTTGATTCTCGACATTTTGTCAAGATTCTCGAGTCGAGAACTTTTACATGCAAATGTTTTATTAACCCAAGGCGATCAGAGAGTGCAAAGAGTGCAAAGGAGTGCAAAAAAAAGACAAACAAATACAAAGTTGTACAAAAATTTGTATTCAATTTTTCAGACATTTTTCTTTTATTAGCAGCTTTTAAAAATACCTTGTTTTGATATAATTTTCAAAATATCTTTGACGCTGTCATAATTTTTCATGAACTGGTAACAAATTTGTCAAAGAGGGAAAAATATAAATTAAATATAAATAAATAAATGTAAATATTATAATGGAAAATATGCAAACAATAGTGACAAAAAAATCAGCCATTTCGTAAAAAATCATCATTTCGACCTTGAATTGGAGGTCCTATAGCCTTGACCCTTAAAAAAAAATTCGAGCTCGCTCCGATGGATCATTCCGGAGTATTTGATGGATCAGACATATGGACCTAAGGGGTAACGACGGACAAACCGTCTGTAACAGTGCATTTGTTCCCACGAAATGCACTATAAACGTATTTGAAATCAATGTTCCTCCGGTATAACATTGGAACAGAAAAGGTTACCGGCTTTATTATATCGTCGAAATTTCGCAAGAAACATTTCTTTATTTGGTAAATCAAAATATTCGTAGTCTTAAAAAATAAGTGAATTTTTATTAGGTTTCTTATTCATTATTATAAAAAATAAAGTTTAAAATTTACTTAAATTTTCATTAAATTTTTTTCATGTTTTTTAGAAGGCATTCGGAAATTACATTGTTTTTCAATGTTTTCGTTGAAAATTCGCCTTAAAATTGGTCTAAAGTTTGTTATAAAACCAAATACAGTATGGGTCCCTTATTATGCCTACTAAATAAAGTAAATTTTAAACTTTATTTTTTCTTTATTAACATAAAAATATTTCATTTTTTATTGTAATTTGCTTGCCTTGAGTGAGTTATGTTATCAGTTTCCATAGTAAGTAGAGCAATAGTCTGGTGGACAAAAACCGAGCAAATTAAAGTATAACAGAAACTTCAGAAGGTACAACATAGGTACAGATATATGCGAACAGCACCAAGTACTTCATTAGAAATTTTACGTGATATAGCACCACTGCACTTATGGATAAAGCAAGAGGCTATACAGACCAACTATAAAGACAAAGTAAGTGATAAAATTGAAAATAGAAAGCTAGTCGACGATGAGCTTGTGCATACGGTTACCTACCAAAATGTAATCAGACTGGATGATACCAAAACATGATTTCCAAAAGAACTTTGAAGTCTTAATACCTTCAAGAGAAGAATGGTTAAACAACTCAATAAATTTTGAGCTCAACTACTGGCTCAGGTGTATATATTGCCTCAGAGTATAGTGAGACTTACGAAAGTGTAGGAAAATATGCGACTGCTTTTTTGCCTGAAGTCCACGCAATTTACCTATGTGTAAAAAGATGATTAGAGAAGAAGTACTCTAACAAAAACATTTACATTGAGTCAGACAATCAAGCTGCACTTAAAGGACTCCAGAAATTTAAAATTAATTCAAAAACTATTTGGAAATGTTTGGAAAGAATTTATCAACTCACTAAAAATAACACATTAAAGTTTATCTGGGTACCAGGACATAGTAATATTGATGGTAATGTAGTCGCTGATAGGTTAGCTAGAGAAGGATCTGCATCTACTATTGCAGAAGAAGAGCCTTGCTTAAGTATCGCATTAACAACGGCAAAATCTACCATATTTGAATGGCCTATTGACGAATCAACCGTGTATTGAGAAGATCAAAGGAGAAATTATTCACAACTTGTGCACAACTTTATACCTAAAAGGTCAGTAACACGCACAAGGGAGTTGCTGGGAATGAGTGTGATTCAGGTTGCATTCCTAACAGGACATTTCCTAACAGGATTTTTTTCATCATTTTTTAGTACGGTTGGAAGTTTTTCGTCTGCGAACAATATCCTTATTTGTGGCCCATCATATACACCACATTTCATCTTCGCTTCAGTGAGTTTTGGAAATATCCTTTGAAGTTCTGACCTACCTGCCAAATTTTTTTTCATAGATTTTTTTGAAAAGTTAAATAACAAGTCCAATTTTTATGTATTAAATTCTTGATACAGGGATCAATGGTGGTTTGATGGAAATGTTTTTCCCAGGCCGGATTTAAATTAAATAAAACTTGTTAAAGTAACAAAATGTTTAGTAATATGCAGAAATAAAAATAATATTTCATATAAATGTATATTACTAATTTATGGGTCCCTTATTATGCCTACTAAATAATAAAATATTCATACTAAATAAGTTCAAAACACATACTTAAATAAAAAAAAATTCATACTAAATATTTTTTGAACTCATACTAAATTCTATTTTTTTTCATACTAAATATGAACAAATCCATACTAAAAAATCTAAAACTCATTCTGAAAAATAAAAAACTCATACTTAATTTTTTCAAAATCATACCAAATTAATCCAAAATTCATACCTACTAAATAATTTCAAAAATCATACTAAATAAATTAAAAATTCATACTAAAAATGGTAAAATTCATACTTAACCCAGATAAGGCGGCATACTTTTCGACTTTTTATAAAAAACTTCGATTTTGAAATATAAAATTATTTTTTTCTTGTAAATTTTTCTGTTAATTTCATAAAAAACATTCTTAAGAACCATTTTGGACAGTTTCCAATACTGTTCATTTGTCCGAAGTATGAATTTAAGTCAACCTTGCTTGGCCTTCTGGAAAGACTGTAGCCTAATCTGGGTTAATAATTAATAAAATCACACTTAATAAATCCAAAATTCATACTAAATAATTTCAAAAATCATACTAAATAAATTATAAATTCAAACTTAAAATGGTAAAATTCATACTTAATAATTAATAAAATCATACTTAATAAATCCAAAATTCATACTTGATAATTTCAAAAATCATACTAAATAAATTATAAATTCAAACTTAAAATGGTAAAATTCATACTTAATTATTTCAACAATCATACTTAATAAATTCAAAACTCATACTAAATAATTTCAAAAAACATACTAAAAAAAATATAAATTCACACAAAAATTGAAAAAACATTTATCCCTAATTTATAACCACTTTTTGTGTATGTGTTGTATAGTATCTATACGAAAAATATATCTGAGAAATATGAATTCTGAGTAATAAATATTTCAACTTTTCTTGTTTATGTTTATGTTGTATGGCATTTGTATGAATCATAAATATGATTATGATGATGAACAGATTTTTTCTGAGTAAAAATATTTAAGTAGTAAATAAATTTCTTAATTATCCAAAAAATAATAAATTATTATTAAAAGTAAAATTAGTTTTAGATGGATTAATACGTTTATTGTTGAGGGGAAATATAATTTAATAATTTCATATAATAATTTCTAAAAATCATAATAAAATATTAAAATCAATATTAATACTAAACATATTCAAACATCAATTTTTATATTTTTCTGCTATATCAATCCAGAAATTAATCGAAAAACATTTAACACTCAACCAGGAATTCGGAGTCTTCAGGGTTTTCTTTTTAAAAAATTTTATTTATTTTAATTCTTTATAATAATGAAAATAAAACAAATTTTTTTTCATTTGTCAAAAAGTCTTGAGCGTATATTCATTGTTTTATATTATTTCGTCTATTTTTGAAAAATAAATAAGCTGGTCTAAGATACGGATGAAAATCCTATTGATTATAAAATGAAAACGATCAAAGATATTTCACATTTTTGACGTAAATTTTGACTAAAAAAGTTTTTAATCATGAAAAAAATTCGTTGCGACTAGTTTTCTTTTTTCAAGGTCCGATAGACTTAGAATTTTTAAAGGTTCAAATTCATTCAAGCGTCATTAATATTTATTGATTTTACTGATTTATTAAAAGTTTTTTTTCAATAATTATATAGCATAATTGAACTTACTTTAATTCCTTTAGAATTACCAAATCTATTAAATCTATTAATAATCAAATCTATTATAAAATATTTTATAATTTTTTAAATAAAATATGTTCATAAAAAAGAACGAAAACTTGAACATGTTCAAAATTATCAAAAAACAACATTTGCGTAATAATAATATATTAGTCATTTATTACAACTTTTTTTGTCATAAATATAAATGCATATAAATAAAAATAAATAGAGTATTTAAATTATGAACGTTAATTTCTGTATTTTTTGACCATTTGTTACTAATTCAAAATATAATTTTATAGCCAGTCTGGCCTTGGTTTTTTCCTGCCGTGTCCATATTCCACGAAGCTCTTGGTGGCCAATCTCTTTTGTAATATTTGACTTTGGTATATTTAGAATCCCATAAGCAATGCGCACAAGGATTTTTTGAAGCTGCGCCCATTAAACCGTAGAGGATGTTGATAAATTTGAAATCAACTATCACATCCCAGTTGTAGTTTTTTGTAATTGATGAGTTTTAATATATATATGTTCCATGCTATCATATTTTTCCGGTAATTTTTTGCCAAATGCAAGTGGGATGGATGGCTACTTGTTGTCATGGTGTAGAAGGACAGCCTTTAGTGAATTGCTATTTCCATCTAAAAGTAACCTCCATTGACATTGTAGTGCCAAACAATTCAAACAGACCTTGTAGTTGGTCAGTATATACGATTGAATATTTTTCTTTAATCTCTGGTAAGTCATCTGTTGCTTCAGCTTGTTCTTCAAAGACTTCGTTATTTTTTTGTTTCTTTGTAACAAGAATCAAATCAGAAGTCTTAAATTTTGAAGAAAACCTATTATCCCTTCTGAAAACCTACTATACCTTCTTTTGCTAAGATGTTGTACTCTCTAAGACGTGAACCTTCTAATTCTAACTTGCTTATATTTAGACCCAAATCTCGACAATGGTCGTTAAATTCAGCTTGTGTCATTTGATTTTGTATGTTTTTAGTGTTTTCAAGGCTGATTATATTTCCCCAGAAGATTGAGAAGTTTGTTTCTGATGATATTAGAGTTAGAATCGCAGGTCGATTCCCAAAAAATTGTTTTCTGTTCCCCTTTAAATCAGGAACTAGGCACCCATAACAATCCGTAAGGCTTGTATTTGGAGATTTCCAAATCATTAGTTGAAGTAGTAAATTCCTATGTCGTCTTCGTTCTTTCACCATTGAGTGACAGTTTTTACAAATGATTTGTGGAGCAATATTGAGATTTCTCTCGATCGGTCTTCCAAAGCGTTCGGCATTCGATTCTTCAAATGCTGCGGTGATTAATACCTGAATGATTTTAGGCTTTTACAACCCACGAAAATTACATACAAAATATAAGAGGAAATCTTCAAAATTTAAAAAAAATATTAAAAAAAACTAGGTGTCCTAGCGCCAAAATGTAAACGGGAAAGTTCAAGGTTTATGAAGTACTATCAGACCTCAAAAGGATTTCCCATCAGATTGGTATGACCTTTATTAATTAAAATGATTAAAATGAGAGAAAAACAAAAATTATGTGTATTTAGAATCGAATCAATAATGAATTTAATAAAATTTAAATTTAATTAGCATAGTTTTCAGTTTTACCTACGCTAGGTTCTTTTAATGGGGTGCCATTAAAAGGGTGCTCATGAGCTTTGCTTTATTAATTTTATAGTATAAAAATATAACTAATGCACGGTCATAAAATATCAATGAAAATTTCAAATAAAGGATATTTTATCGAAATTCCGATGAAAACTAGCTGAACAAATTCCTTTGCGGCATATAGGATAAATATTAGACATGATTTCAGCTTTATTATATTAAAGGATTTTATGTGCTCTGTAGCTTAAGAAACTAAAAAGTTATCTTGTTATGTTATGATAGCTGGCTAGCAAAGAATTGAATGTAGATTCCCAAGATTTCCACTGTTATCTTGCAATTCGACCAACTGAGTAGTTTTTTGGGGTTTTTGTAATCAAAATATTTATGGCTCGAAAATATCTTTAAGATTGAAAGGCATAATGGGTGGGATTTACGGAATTTAAGACAGCAAATCCAAAAATTTTTCCGGAAACCTCTTGTTAAAAAATTTAAATAGAATCACCGGACGTAACTTTCTGGGCGCATGCAATTTCATATATGACGTACAAGAACGCTGTAATTCCAATGAACACCAACATAGGCATAACATGGAACTTCATTCCGCCGAGAACTCCGCATCAAGGAGGTGGCTGTGAAAATTCCATTTGCTTTCCTTGGGAAATATTCATTGCATCGCTTAGAAATTGAAAACGTTCTAGTATAAGTTGAAGCTATACTAAATAGTAGGCCACTTGTACCAGAGTCGTTAAATTCACCAGACAAAAAACCATTGACTCCAGGCCATTTCTTAATCGGTGTACCAGTAAAGTCATTACCAGAAACATATGTGATGGAGAAATACATAAAAACACTTGAACGTTACTAAATAAGCTCAGATAGTGAAATTCTCGATATTAATTAGTTAAATAAATTATCCTGTACTTAATTACGGTACAATAGAGAATTATTATTATTATTATGCAGTGGGCCCGAGATGGCATATTTCTTTGGCAATTAAGTTACATTTAGATCCTCTCTATAATCGAACCTGATTACTTCTTAAATCTTACCAATAGTTCAAAAATTATCTTTAAATATGTCGCCAACAAATCAGCAATCCTATTTATTTTTATAAAAAAGGTTAAGGCCGAGGAAAGTCAGTTTTTAGTATAAAGTTCTACCCCCCCTGAGTTTTACTGAAACCCATGATGGAAATATATTTTTTTTATATATTTTTATAAATATTTCTAAAATCAAGTGATTTGTAACCGTAAATTTTTTTGCACTAAAAATTATTTGCACAAAGGGGAATGCCCCAAGATGAGATTGTTATTTTCGATCAAAAATTTAACGACTGATGAAAATGAAATTTTGAACAAGCGGTTAGAAAATCAACTATTCATTTGTGGTAGCTCTTTTTTTTACAAGAAGAGCCACAAGGTTCCATAATTTTTCAAAATAATACTACTGCAATGCTGAAAGGACATGTCAAGAATGTATTATTCTGCGGGAAGAAGGGTATCAAAGGATGTAAGCAACACTGCTCCTTTTTTCACATATCTCAAAATTATTCGATTAAGTCTCCAAAGTATAATGATTTCTTAATGTGAAATGTATAAATGTAAAGCAAAATACAATATAGGTGCTTAAGTTCTGTTTGATTGGCTTAAATGTGCAATTATGTAATTTTAATAAAAAAAAAACAAGTAAAATAAATGCGTTAAAATAAAAATTTTTTTTTTTAAAATATACAAATTCAAATATATACACCGGTACCCCGTCATGATCTTCCAAGAAATACAACTTTATACGAAAAACTGACTTCCCTCGGCCTAAGGATATTGTATTATATTATGTAAATAAGTATCATAGCAACAATGTTTATTTGAATTTTACTTAGTTTAAAATTGACTGCAACATTCTTCAAACATATATTAATCATTAATAAGCATCGTCCTCTTTAATTGATCTTTGAATACCATCTGAATCAATAGTAAGCTCATGATCATCAAATTTTGTTCGAATTTGTTTACTTTCTGTCTCTGGATACAAGGTCTGTGCCTTTAAGTTGCATGGAATTAGAGAATTCCTGTTTAAAGAAAAAAATGAACAAGGAAATATTTTTATCAACCTATCCACCTACTGCTTTATTAGATTTTGTTTCTTTAACGGTATCAGAATAATGCCTCTTTTTCCATTTGTCCAGCCTCTTGAATATTGAAAAGTTTGACCGACAGTTATGTGGCTAATATATATACATAAAAATATATATGTGATGACTCCCATTCTATTGAAATAATATAGATTTTTAATTAAAAATGATTATTTGATGCAAAACCAACAGTTCATTAGAATGCAAGATATGAGTCTGTCGAGTACTTAAAAGGCTTGCTTCGAAAGGGCATATTGGACATGATTTGAACTTTATACAAAGACATTAGACAAGGTTTTATAAAATCTTTCTACAGAACATGTTAAAACATTCTCGTATGTTCATTAGCTTAACACTTAATGTTTCGGCAGGGGTCATTTGACCCTTTTTCAATTTTGAATGTGGAAAACTAATTTTAAGTGCACTAAAAATGGAAAAAGCTAATAATGTATTTTTGTTTTAATTATTATTTTGCTGACTCGCGAGGTCAATCCTCGTATAAAACATAAATTTTTAATAATGACTATGTGCAACGATAACACTATTCTACAAATTGGCGAAAATCAAGCCGCACTATGATTTTCAAAAACTACTGAATTGCTAGAAAATGATATTGAAATGCCTTATTTTTCACTTTTTAGTGCGAAAATGAAAAAAGTTCCAATAAAAAAATCTTATTATAATTGTTTGTTATAAACGATAAAATCATAAAAACATAAAAAAATAAGAAATTTTTTTTTATCAAAATCTCCAAGAACACTAAAATAGCTTCAATTTCTTGGAAATCCACAGCTCAATAACTTCCGTCCCTGACGTGCTGTAGATCTCTATCAGGGCGCGTTCGATCACATTTTGTCCCCAGCTTAAGGAGTTAACTCCTGAACGTTAGGAGTTTAGCTTCTGAAATTCAGGAGCTTACTTCCGACAGGGTGGTATGTTTTCGGTATTGACGGAAATTCGTGATAACATCGAAAAGTTTCCAATTATTAGCGTTGATGACATCGTAAAACGAATCAACGTTAGTTATCCCTTTCAGACCTGAGTCTAAGCCAAAAGACCTAGATTTTTTTTGAATATTCTGAAATTCTTACTTATATGGGTTAGAAGGTGTTAAATTATTTTTTACAGATTTTTTGTAGTGATCCTTCATCCTTAAACATAATGTTCAATATATTGCACATCAGGACTCAAAGGTTGCAATTGTTGGACATTAGGACTTAAAGGTTGTTCAATTTATTGAAATTCAGTATTCAACGGATTTGGGTTTATAAATTCAATGAAAAAGCTTATAAAATTTATGTCTATTGTAATATAAGGATACATCGTTTACTCTATATGTCGACAACGCGTTAAGTCAACATCTACTGTAAGTCGACATGTCAAAAATCAAACAAAAAGTAAACAATCAATAATTTTGCGATAATTTTATTTAAAAAAACAATTCAAACGTAGATCAACAACGAAAACATATGAAACAAAAGTGAAAATTATTAAAGATTACCAGGATGGAATGATAATTAAGGAAATTTCAGAAAAATATAACATCCTACACAGCACAATATCCGGCATGATTAAAAAAGCATATGGACGATTCCACGACGTAAAATATACTGATATAAAATTCAAACTGATTTTTATGAAATAATTTTTGTATAGAAAACACATTGAATTTTAAGGATGTATAATTTTTTTTTTATTTTTTTTATTATATTGAAGTTTAAAATGTGTTCAAATATGCCCCTCCGACATTTCTATGAAAAATGGCCAATT
>LN483709.1:238294-302140 GCA_900002565.1 Culicoides sonorensis | reverse complement strand
TGGTATGGCCACACTAATTGCCATTCTCATATCATTAGCCCTCCTGTATATTGTGTACGAAAAATGCCAAAAGAAACGAGAATATTTTATCAATGCGTAAAATAATGAATTTATTATCATAATGTTAAATGTTAATTTTGTGACATATTCTGACCAAAAACGATTCAGATTACGAGGCAGCTGAAATGTAACACAAAATAAATGATGCAAGTGGGATGGCAATTTATTTGCCACCTACAAATGAACTTCAATTGAGTGAATATCAACTTGAAACCAAACTAATTTTATACATGACTTGTCATCTCCATTTATTTTTATTAAACTTGTCCAATTTATTATGAGATGGAAAGTGTGAGTGTGTGAGGCAAAACTCTCAAAAATTTATTATGTAAAACGTGCCACAAACAATTAGAAAATTCAACTAAGGTCGGACATATTAAATTTTGATGAAAAATATGAGAGAATAGTTTAACAAAAATGGTAAGTAAATCAGCATTTAAATATTTAAATTTATAAATAGAAAAATATTAAATTAAATTTTCTTTGAAGTTGAATATTAAAAGCTTTTTGTTATGTATTTAGCTTTTGTTTCAATTTTTGTCAATGACATATTTCAAATTCTTCAAAGAAAATTTTATTTATGATAAATTTTATTATTAATTTTAGTTTTCTTTGTAAATTATGATTTCAAAGGGAATAAGTATTTCGATGATATCAATGTGACTTAAAAATTTTTGTTTTACTTTTTGCTTGTTTTTGATAAAATATTTCAGTTTGGAAACCGATTTCAATGACGAAAAAAATTCAATATTTTAAGTCACATTCGATTTATTGGTTGTACTTAACAGTGCAAAAATAGGGACTACAATTAGCTCAATTCAATGAGCAGCAACCTCATTTCTTATGGCATGCAGGAGTCTAGTAGGTAAACGTTGGGGTTTAAAACCAAAAATGACAAAGTACTTATATACTGCTGTCATTAGACCAATGATAACATACGGTGCATTCGTTTGGTTGTCTAAAGAAGCGATGATAGTGGCATGGAGAATACAACGTGTCAAAAACTTTAAACCAGGTGACTTAAAAAGGGAAATGGGAATTCTTAATGAAACCTTAGCTTTTAGTGATTTTAACTTCATCTCCGACAGCATTCCAACGGAATTTGACTTCGAAAAACTTTTCGACATCGTAATACCTACGCGAACCTACGCGGATAAGACGTCAGGCAGGAAGAAGATGCTGTCATCTATTACACAGACGGCTCTGAAAAAAGATGAAGCGGTTGGGATTGGTTTATCGGCTCCATCTTTCAAATACTCCAAATTTTAATGTACCAGCCCTACTGTATTTCAAGCCGAAATGCATGCAATAGATGTATGCACCCAAAAATGTTGGAGAAGAGGTGACTTGAGTGGTAAATCAGTCCACATTATCTCCGACAGCATGTCATCGCTACAAGCGTTGAACTCACCAATCATGTCATCTGGATTGGTGAATACATGCTTGATATCCCTCAATAAACTGGCAACTTATCATCGACAGATCACATTTATGTGGGTACCAGGTCACGAAGGAATCGAAAGAGAAGTACAAAAGATCTTAAAGGGCGAAGTGCGAGCATTGAGCTTCAGTGCACTCCAATTAAGGGGAAAAAAATACGAGACGAATGTTTAAACCATTTGAATTTCATCAACATTTTTTCCTGAGATTTTCCTGATCCTCCAAGAGACAAGTAGTAAATGGCTCAATTCAATTAATACCATTCAACAAAAATTTTATGCACATTAACCTGATTTTCAAGTTGTTAACTTTTCACCTGTTAAAGATTCAACAGATGCAAGATTAGTGCAGTTTATGAATAAAACATGAGTTTACTTCTCTTTTTTTTCTATTTTTATAATTAATTCAGTGTTGTCGTTGAAAAATGTCCCCCTCTTTAAACCTTTTTTGAAATATCGAATATGTTAATTTTTATTATTGACGTCTGTTTTCGACGACCTTAAAAATAGAAATTCGAAACTTGGTGAAAGTTTTCCGACTTTTTAAAACTTCTTCTCTTTTTTTTTTGTCAACTGTAAAATAAAATCTAAAAAAAAACTTCACCGATTTCAAATTTTATAGAAAATCATGTAAAAATGCATGTTTATCCAGGTTTCAATAAATTTTTTTCTAAAAATAAAAGTTTTTAATAAAAGTTCACTCGTGGGTATCATAGAAAAAAAATAAGCCGTCCACTTATTTTGACCATATAAATTTCAATAGTTTTCATAGAGAAAAAAAAATTAATTCAAAGTTATTTTATGATCATAAATTAAAAGTTTGTTTCATGCCACTAATCCAATGAACGTTGAATGCCAAGGCCATAAAACACACGAGTAATGACAACATAAAGTACTTCACTACAAATAATTCGTATTCTTTTCAACATTGCAAAACATGTGGCGACAAAACTCTTTCTCTTCCTCACTTCTTGTTATCATTATTCAGCTTTTATAGTCACAGAATCTTTTCAATTTTTTTTATTACATAATTTTTATTACAATTTTATTACTTTTTCGCTTTTGTTGCTTCTACTTCTCAAAAACACCCAGCATGCCTCATTGTAAAAGGTTTTTTTTTTCATTATGTTATGCACGAATGTAAGGCAGATCGTATTAGGTGGAAAATGAACGATGCAGCAGTATTTCATTTATTTTTATTACGTGAACTCTTGAAATTACTACTGTTCTTTTAACACCTGCTGTGAATTTATTCCTTCCATTATTCCAAGTTCAAGAGCATTTGGTGGATTTCATTTAACTTGTATTGAAGTAAAATTGCTATTTATTGTCCCATTTCAATAAGAAAATATTGGATTTTAAATAGATCCGGAATAAAGTTTTTCATCGTAAATTTAAAAGTTTACAATATACCAGGCGTTTCCATTACAAATGAAAAGACAAATGAAATAATAATAATATCGATAAAAATTTAAACATGATAAATAATAGAATTGAAGATGTAAATTGAGACGAAAATTGCCAGCGGATATTAGGTTTTTTGTTTTGACGAATAACAACATTTATCATTGTGGAAGATTTCTTAGAAAAATTTACATATAAAACGATTTGCCATTCCATTTTTTCAACTGAAGTTTCTATGGAGGTTTCGTAGTTTTAGCGTTAAAGACCAACCGCCTCCATTTCTTTAAGGATTTTATCAATTCATGTTAAATATGGATTTCTTATGAAAATTGTCGCTTCAAGTTTTAATTTTAATTTGAAGTTTTGTAGTCAGAAGCAAATTCTTTCATACCCAAATGATCGGAAGCTGTTTTACTTTGAAACTCTGTTCAACAACGTCAATATGTTTCCTGTTTTCAACTTGAATTGTCTATGCAATATTGCAATATCAGCCGTATTATTATCATTATTTTTTTTTCAACAATAAATTGGAGCACACTTTTCTACATATTACAATGATTATAATAACAATAGTAAAGAATGAGAAAAGAAAGTGAAGTATTTTAAAGTGTTTTGATGATACGACGAGAACAACACTTAAACACATTAAAATGTGAAAAATAATAGAAAGAAAAAATTTAAAACTAGAACAATAGCAATTGTGTCAACAATTTTCTCACAATTCTTTTTCACAAAATTCGTGCACAAAATTTTAATAGTGAAATCAATTCATACCAAATTAAGCGATACAACGATAAGATAAACTTTTGTAATCCATAATATCAAAATTGTCAACCAAAATCATATACATTCAGTTAAATTGTATCATTGTTGTGATACTGAGAAGATTTAAAAGTTTATCACATCATTTCAATTGTACGAAATCAAAAGTTAAAGGATTATTAAAATTTCTTATGTATTTAAATCCGGATAATATGCAACCGAAACCACACCAATGTGTGATTAACTTTGCTTTTCAAATTAATTTCATCTGTGTTTCAAAGTATGATTTGTGCATTTCAAGTGTATTGTATATCAAAGTTTTCAAATTAAATGGCATGTCACATCCGTATTTTGTAATTTTGAGTTTCGAAACTTTATTATTAGTTTCTTGGAGGAAAATTCAAATTAAAAATCATATTATCTTCTTATTCAATGAACAGTGTCACTATAAGTTTTCTCACAATTATTTTCGATATTATAATTTTCTTATAACTTCGCGATGTCAAAATAAGTTTAATATGCAAATATATAAATGTTAATAGAATTGCTAAATGAGCTTCTATGATACAAAGCAACTTTTGACCTGGTTCACATAAGAGCGGTTGGTCAAAAATCACCGTGTTTAATAGCGCATTTTTAGATAGATTTTAGATAGGTAGATTTTGGATAGCGGAACTCATAAGAATGAATATAAACTTATTTATTTTGAGATTGGCTCTAAAGCTTCAGGCTCCAAATTTTCAAAATGGTCGATTTTTTGAATGTTTTTCAAAATGACCGTTTTTTACATAAAAAAATCAAAATTGATGGTTTTTTAAAAATAGCGAATTGCACAAATTGACTGAGTGACGTGAAAGACCCCAAAATAACAAATTTAAAATATAGGTAGAGAGAGAAATACGCTCGTATATATATTATAAAAATGCGCTTAAAAAGGGCACTCAAGTGAAAAGTCAGGACTTGAAAAATTTTACCTTAATTTTTTTTACTTTACTTCGAGCTCTGTTGAAAAGAAAACAGACATATTTTATTTTTCTACTTGTTTACTTTGGTTAGAAGTTTTTCTTAATTTTTTTTTTATTTTCTTTTCCTTTTTTACTCAATAAGAAACGTACCTGTTCTTCATTTAATTACCGTTCAAAAGTTTTTTTTCAATTCTTGTGTATAAATTATAGTTTTATTATTTTTCATAGTAAAAGTATTCTAGGTGAGTCAATCACTTTTTGTTTAATGATGTGAAAAAATGGTACAGAAATAATAGAAATATCTAGATTTTTCATAAATTTGTTTCTATATAAAAAGGGTAAAAAAGCATCTTACTCAAATCTTTGATCTAACCACGTGGGACATACAATTTAAACTGTCGCCCGGTTCAATCGCCCTCAAGTTTCACTCAGCGCCCCTAAAAATCCCAGGAGGAATTTTATGTATTCTGAGTAAAACTTGAGCACATTTGGAACTCGAAAAACACAAATTAACTTTCCTGTCCGGGACTGGATTTGAACCCCGTCGCAAGATTCTTACCAATCCTACTAAACACTTAACCAACTCGATTAACGAGCTGTCAATTATCCATAAATTGTATGTTTTTCTTTTTTTCATGACTTGGATTTCGGTGTAAATTTACCTGATTCTGATACATTTTTAATTTAGTTTTCAATTTAAACACTTTTTCATTATCCTCCATTTTCTTTTTTTCTTTCTAGGACATGCAAAATTTTATTTCAATAGGAACCAAGATGACATCCGAATTCAAACAACAACCATAAATTAAACCAAGAAAATGCAATCAAAATGAAATATAATAGTATTTTATTGTTAGTAACAGATAAAAAAAAGTTTTAGAAAATAATAATGAAAAAATAACAAATATAAACATCGTAAGGTAATTGATGGACCATTTAATATTATTTGTAACATTTATAATAAATAACATAAATTACATTTAAAATAAAAATATAATAGATTTAAAATTGTGCACATTAAAAAATTTTCCAACATTAACAGAAATATTTATTCTGGCTTCAATTAAGAACAAAAAAGTAGTTTTAGTAATAAAATCATAAAGTTTTTAATAACAATATTAATTTCATATAAAAAACTTAACTAGTAAAAAAAACTTTAATGAAATGATTCACAGAAAAACTTAATCCATCAAACTTTTATATGATTTTTATTACGCTTCTCGTTCGTTTCATTTTAAAATGATTAGAACTTTTTCTTTGAAATACCATTTTTTGCACTTTAATGCACAAAAAATTAATCATATTCCAAGAAACTGTTAAAAAAACTTTCATTAAAATTTCATTAATCACAGCAGAAACTTAATTTAATTTTTGTTTAAATTTTTTTTTCATGCTTGTTTTAAAATCCTTATTTAAAAAAAGCGTATTTATCACTCTGTCACTCCGTTCATTTCATCCTTTCGATTGAGATTGAGACACAAAATTTTATTTATATTTTTTTTATATCTCATTTTGTTTTATTTCTTATTTGACACATCATGACACCATTGCTAATATAAAGAAAAGCATAAGTCAATAAAAATGAAGACAGAAAATATATAAAATAAAATAAAAAAGATTTCCAATTGACACGTAAATCAAGCAAAAGAAAAATAATAGAGATGAATGGTGTTTCATTTCAAATATTCGTTTCAGTGCTTAAATTGAAGTTATAAAATCAAAAAAAAATCAAAATAAAAAAGACAGGTCTTTAAATGATTTATGGATTAAATTGAATTGGAATCTAATCAAATGTAATTTGATTTTGAAAAATAAAATTTAAAATGAAGGTTAAAAAAAGCATTCCAATTCTGATTGATGACTGTCTCAAGGTCATCGAATTAGAAAAGGTCATTAGATTTTCTTTAATGAAAAAATTATTTGGACAATTTATTTTACCTGATATTTCATTAGTAAGTTCTTAGAATATGTGTCTATATACCTATATTTGCTACTTAATTGTAAATAACACAAAGATAAATTGTGATTGAATCCCACCCACGTAGATTTTTCCCTTCAAAGTAGATGAAATTTAGAGAAAAAATATATTACACTTGTGTGAAAAAAACTTCGTACTTAATGCATTTATCAGTAGATACACCATTAGTTTTTTTGTGAAGATTTTTCATAAATTTATAAACTGATTTGAAAAACATAGGGTCGTTGAACCTTCTACCGTTAACTCATTAATCGCTAACGTTGTATTTTTACAACGCCTCTTTGAAGTCACTTTTCTCGTTCAAATCAAAAAATTTCTTTGGCAATCTTTTTTAGAGTCTTAATTTAAGATGTTTTGTATCAAACAGTTGCATGGTTTTTGAATTTAAACCAAAAATTAAAAAATTATGAGCTAAACTTTTAAGAAAAGTCGCATTTTTTTCTCTCTCGTACAATGTTTCTGTATGTATTTGTGTAGGACTTATACGTATTTTGTTTTGGCTCTCCTGTAAAATTTTTATATGAAACCTAAAATTTTCATCGAAATGAAAAGTGTTCATTTTTACCTAAAGAATAAATCATAGAAGAACTTTTTGTTCAAAACTCAATATTTTAGGAGCGGCGATTAATGAGTTAAATCATCAATACACGGGAAATTCAAATTTTGTTGTCATAAACTTGGCAAATTTTTTAACAAAATTAATATTTTTTTTTTAATTTTTCGAGAAACATATTTCCTAGAAATATCGTGAGTATTTTCAAAACCGTGAAAATTACAGATATTTGCGTGATTCTCAAAAATCGAGAAATATTACGGAAATTTTAAGAACCGTGGAAGATCACAAAATTTCTGAAATAAAAATTTCCCAAAACCTTGGAATTTTTATAATGTGAATTTTCTACAATATTCAAAATTCGAGGTTTTTTCACGATTTTGGAAATTTCTTTGGTTTTCAGAAAATTTTGAGGTCACTTGAAATTCCGCGGTTTTCCAGAGTTTTGGAAAATTCCGCGGTTTTGTCAATTTTCGTTTCTAATCAACAACCAGATGACATGCTAGGGCACGCTCGGGCCTCACAACTCTTTTCACTCTAATCACATGAGATTACTTTCCTTAAATTATATGTTTCCCTTAGTGATTATTAAAAATTAACTCTTCATTCACTTTCAAAGTAATTTGTATAAAATAAAAGAAATAAAACTTGTTAAAATAAATGGATATGATGATTATTTCAGACAAAAAAAAAATACATAACTACCAAGATTATTTAATTTTTCTATCTCAAAGGAACAGTTACATAAATTACATATTCAATTTAAAACTGTAAAACAAAAAAAAAGTTTTTTGCTCATGTTAACATCTTTGAACATTTAAAGCAAATTTAAAGTGTAAACGCAAAGAGTGAATGAAAGAAAAACATGAAATGAAATAAAAGGAAAAAAAATGATTTTATAAATAAATAGAACTACTAGGTCTTTTTTTCTTGAAGTTTATCTTGTAAAATGTCATAGTAGAATTACCACTGTATCCTAGTTTTTAAGAATTGATTGTATTTTTCTAGAAAACCACAAAAGATAAACATTCAATATTTATGTTTATATAAAAAGGAAAAAAAAACAAGAAACCAAAAAATGTAAAATAACATTAAAAGAAAACGAGTCAGAACATAACAAAACATGATGTTTGAATAAAGAACTAAATGAATGTTTGAATAAATTACAGAGAGAATTTTCTTGTAGATTTGGTTGGAGTTGTCTCACTGGAATTCAGATTTTTTCATCTGCTTTCATTTCATTTCAAATATTGTATTATGTCTGTAAATAATACATATAAATGTCTATAAAACGATATCCTTTGCTTTTATCATTTTTGTATTGTTTATTTCTTTAACAAAAAAAAAGAATCATAAAAAAGCGATAAAATTATTTATTTATTGATATTTTTGAAATTTAGATATAATTTTTTTCGCTTTTTATTTTTCAAGATGTTTTTTTCTTATCATGAGAATATTTTTTTTTATTTACATTTTGAATCAGAACCCTTAAAATGTTAATGGTGCAACAAAATACTCTTAACTTATAGTACTAAACGACTTTGAGAGAACTTTATCATTTAATTTTACAAAAAAAAAATGCATATAAAATATTTGATATATTTTTTTTAACATAATTTATTCTAAGAATCAAGTTCAAGAGGTATAAGGTAAGTTAAATTTTAGAATGATAATCACATAATTTCATTAGAATTTGTTCCTATCTGCTGAGTATTTCATTTAAGCTCATTTTATTTTATACTAAAAGGTAAAAAATAATATAAGAGAAAATGTAAAGGTAAAGTTATGTTAAAGATAGTAATGAAATTAATCTTCATCTCTAGATAAATAATTTAAATTTATATAATAGCATTCCAGTTTTAAATTTAAAATAATTGTTAGTTTGCATGAGTGGACTGACAAGAGAACTAAAGGTAAAGGTACCTGAAGTTATGCAATGTAAATGGGGAAGATTAATTGAAATTTCTTAATTGGTGTATTAAAGGGATTAAATTAATTATGAATTAAGAACTAAAATGGAAGCAAAGTGTAAGCATGGGAACCGATGACTTAACATTAAATTATGATTATTTTCAATATTAATTGCATACTTTTGGGATTTTACTGTCAGATTTTTACTCGTTATTTTTAGGGTGGTTGCTACAGGTGAGAGCCAGCACTCAGACCTTCAAACAAATCCATTGTGCATACTCAATTATCATAATATGTGATAAAAAAAGCAACAAAAACTAGTAAAGCAAAGTGTGCACACCTTGTGTCAGGACTGCATTAGGCAGTAGTAAGATCTCATATACAGATCCAATATACTTTAACAAGCTTCCCAATAAAATAAGAAACAATTCTGTAACTACAAGCCTTTGATATTGCCGTGAAACGCTTTTTATCTGAACCATTCTCGATAAATCTAGCAGAAACCGCTGCATCAATGCTATCCATAAGTGATCCGATATTGAAGCAGGCTTTTTAATCTCCATCTCCAGACCAATCACTACGGCTCTTAAAGAGTACACTAAATGTTTTTGAAATGTTCAAGATTGCAATCATTTGATCACATTCAACTTGCAGGATAGGCAAGTCTCTTATCGTCACATTAAAGACATCCGAGTGTTCATCTGTTCAGCCTTGAGTTCTGACCATTAGTTCTTTTAAGTCTATACAAAGTTCTCATTGTCTCGGACAGTTCAAAGATGTGAAGGCCAGATGAATTGAGAAGAGCTTGTAAAAAGTAAATGGGGTTTTCGGTCAAGTGGAGGGTCAAAATTATTACAGAATTGCAGACAAAATCAGTTCTTACAAAAGCGTTTCATTATGGAAAAAATTTAAAAAATTAGATATATCAATTTGCAAGAGCAAATAATTATTACAAAATATTATAAAAGTAAAAGTTTCCAATACAAAATAATTTTCTAGGATTTCAAAGTATGGTTCAGTATTGTATTAAAAGTTAATTAAAAGACTAATAATAAGAAACGAGTAAACAAAGGAAATAGCAAGTAGTATAATTGCAATTGAACTTTTTTCTTTTATATAAGCTTTTGCTTCTTTTTCTGTTCAGTTTCATAGTAAATAAAGCAGAGCAACAATAATTAAAATATGTTTTTAAGTTGTACAACCTTTTTTTTTATTGTTTTATGAGAAAAATTCTTAGCTTCTGTGCAAAAAATGAGCCAAATGATCATTAAGAATTATAATCACCAACTCTTTTCAGCTGACCTTTAGCTCACTATAATTGAGGATTTAAAACAAGGAGAGAATTTTACATAAAATTAAATTCAATTGTACGCGCAATACTCAGAAATATTTATTTATCTATATTGGAGTCAAATTCACGTGCTGCTACATGCCTTGATGTGTGTCTCGCATATACAAACATGAACAAGAAAAATTTAACAGCAACTCCTACCAGCCGGTTAAATGAATAAGTAAAAAAAAACAACTAGCAGAAGTGCAATTATCATAACTTGTCATACTTAATAACTATAGTTCAAGAAAATAATAATAATGTACTTTTTTCCATTTTTCTTTTATTTCTTTTTTTTAATATTCTTTTATTACAGTTTTATTAAAACCAGTTTTTTTTTCTTACGTCGTAAGGGTATAAATTATTCGTTATTCTACCTTTCATATTGTTGTGGTTACATTCAGACACTTTAGAATTTACTTGGATCAACAATTTTCTTACTTTTTTTAAAATAAAAATAACATTTCTTTTATAAAAACTGAAATTTAAAAAAAAATATTATATAGCAGTTAAGGAAAGTGCATTTTTATGGAAATGATTTTCATTTTGATCCAACTTTGTATTAGTGGGATACCCCAAAACTCTGTTAGTTATATTTTAATCTCTTGGTGAGTTTTTTTCATTTAAATGTTCTGAAGGAAATCAAAAGGAGTGGCGACGGACAAACCATCTGAAAAGTGTATTTTTTTCTAGCAAAATGCTAATCTTGAAAAAAATTTAAAAGGGTTTTAAAATAAATAATGTATTTAAACACAAAGAAAAAAAACTGTATAAAAAGCAGAAAAATATTCTAAAAAAAACAGAATAGATTGCATTAGATATGCTCTAATAACAAGCATGATAAGTTAAAAAAATTAACATAAGCTGATGGTTTTCATACATTTTGTATCCTTTTACTTTACATAGCTAATATTGGTTTCACGGCTCGTCAATCTTTATATCCTCATTTTGTTGCTTAACAGACTTAGCTTTGCTCGTTTGTTATTTAACTCAACTAAATTTTATGAAGTTTAACATTGTATGTGCACTAATGTTCATAATGCACTTAATTTTAATGATCTTAGCAAATTAAATGCGAAACAGTCAAATCATTAAATTTGTTACAAAGTAAATTGATATAAAATAAAACGAGCGTTACAATTTTTGACATGTGCATTTGATTTACTGCGTTTTATTACTTACATATCACAGTTGGCCATTAAATATTTGATTTTATAGTTAACCTGTTCTTAATCGTTATGAAATAACTTGAATCAGGACATTGACTTGAAAGGGTTAACGAATAAATGCCATTTCTTAAAGACGGTCAAAAAAATAATTAACATTTAATTAATGTACAATTCAACTTTGAAATGATCAATCAAATCAATGATTAGGGTTCGGCATATCTTAATCTTCTAGTGTACTTAAAATAAAAAATATGTGACAAATTATTTTTATCTTTTTTTACCTTTTTGATGATAGTTGTGGTTTTTTTCCGTTAAACTTGGTTAAAAACTGGCTTCGATGCGTCATTAAATAAAAAATTTGGGAGCACTTATTACATTAACAAATATTTTTGAAAAAAAAATCCTTTCATTTTTTTCTTATTTCACTTTAAAATATTTTTATTTATTCTTTATAATCACAGACTACACCATTTTAAAATAAAGGGACCGTCACTTTCATTTTTTTACTAGCCTTGAATGCCTATTCAAACGCCTTTTCGGTACTGTGAAACAAAAACCTACATTCTCAATTCCTTTAAGTATGTCATAAATGAGTTATGTCATTATTATTATTCTTAATAAACCATTTTAAGCTAAAAAAATAAGAGCAAAAATCAAAATAATAATAATAAATAAAGTACTTGACTAGTAATTATAGTCATTATAACTAATAAAAATACAAACCATGACTCACTACGACAAATGCAAAAAAAAACTACAACAAAAAAAATACAAAAGGGAAAGTATAAAAAACTTTAAAGTACAACAAAAATTAAGTTAAAGTTTATTTTCAATGTAATTGTAACAAAGTGAAAGCAACAACAAAAAAAATCTGGGCTTATCTGTATTTATTCCACTAAAAGGGTAAAAGTAATACAGATTTTGCAATCTATGGTAAAATGATAAAAAGTTTTTGGTATAAAAAACACTGTAAGAGAAAAATTTATTGAAATTACTGAATAAAATTTTGAAAATTTCTAATTTTATGAATGCTAATCGCTTCGATAAAAAAATATTGAAAGGTTCCTACTAAAACATCGAACAAAATCAATATACAGGATCACATCACATACATAGTATATAATGGAATCAGACCAACTATGTACTTGGTATAGCCCACATAGTTGCCAACAGAAAAACACACGTGGTGCTGAACTTCGATGAATAAGAATAAAAGACAGATTCAAGAACTATTCCCTTTAATGCACACGCACCGACACACAAATCCGAGGATAAAGTCAAAGAGCAGTTCTATGAGAAGCCTCAACGTATCTTTGACAAGTGCCCGAATCACGATGGTCCATATGAATATAAAGATAGGACGTGACGATCAAATCGGATTTGTAGAGCGGCTAATATGCCTGCACTCAGACCAGCAGTCGAGCCCATTATGCATACTCGTTATAATTAATTTCTTTGTCAATCTTTTTTGGAGTCTTAATTTAAGATATTTTGTATCAAACAGTTGAATGGTTTTTGAATTTAAACCAAAAACTAAAAAATTATGAGCTAAACTTTTAAGAAAAATCGCGTTTTTTTTCATTCTCGTACAAGATTTCTGTATGTATTTGTTTAGCACTTATACGTATTTTATTTTGGCTCTCCTGTAAAATTTTTATATAAGACCTGAAATTTTCATCGAAGAGAAAAGTATTCACTTTTACCTAAAGAATAGATTGTAGAAGAACTTTTTGTTCAAAACTTAATATTTCTAGGAGCGGCGTCGAATGAGTTAACTCGTTAAATTGAATAGCCGGAAAAAGGGACATTTGAGATTGTAAAGTTTGATGGCCGAAGCGTGAACCGAACTGCCTTGATATTGATAGTCCAACACGCTAACCACTGCACCGTACAATCCCCCAAAGGACTTGAGGAAGTTTTCAGACCAAGTATCGGAAGATGCATTTTACACGAAGAAACGAATGACAAGGGCCAGAAGCTGGCGAATTTTGCGTGATCTTCGTGCAACCTGGCGTTTATCTGATGATACCAGAAACTTAATAGACTATTGTTTGGTGAACAGGCGCCAATTCTCAAACATGATATAACTTTTTTAGGAGACCCTTAAGATCGTTTCCGAAAAGCACAACTAGGACTTGATATGGGTTCATTCGTGTCAAATGCCGTGTCCATGTTATGGAAAATTCACCCAGTGCCGGTTAATTGATAAAATGTCACAGCACAACAAATTCAATGAATTAATTTCATGTCATTTTCTTATCAGTGTGAAAATAATATGCAAATGGATTATTTTTGTATATCTGCATTCCCAAAATACGAACACTGATAAATATTTTATATAAATATTAAATTTATTTTGTGTCTCAAGGATAATTTTATTTATGTAGAACATTCATGACACTTGTTTTATATTGAATGAACATACAGATTTAACATGCTTGAAACAAAAAAAAATTTGTAGCATTTTATAATTATTAAAAATTATAAGTGAATGAATTTCAATGAAAATACAAAACAGAACCAATTTCGGTGCGATTGTTTTTTAGTGCGTAATCTAAATCAATAGAATTAAATGGGATTGTCTTAAAAGTGATGTGACAAATGCTTATTAATTTACTTCCTTAATATTCGAAAAATTACAAACGTAATTCTCAATTTAAAACATATGTTCTGATTTCATGAGCGGTTTTTATAAGGAGAAGTAGTAAATTTATGTGCCTTAGCATCCGTGTAAAATAAAATTTAGTATAAATAAATCGATTTATTTCCTTATTCAACACGCTCACAAATTATTTTTTATTCTTAAGTAAATAAAATTTATAGAAATCACTTAAAATGTTTGTAAGAAGCTTAAAATTAATTGATTAAAATCGCTAATAATAACAAAGAATTGATTCATTAATGATTTTAATGATTGAAGGTCACCATAAGTAAACCAAGTTTAAATAACATAAGTCATTAAACGTTAAAACAAAATATCAATAAATGACACAAAGTTAAAAACGCCTTAAAATACTGGTTTATGCGTGTGAATATTACAATTTAATATCAGAAGCGAGACATTTATACATATTGACACATTTCTTTGAAAAAATTCAAGTGAGTGTAAAATATAATCCAGATGATATGAATACCGCACATTTAAAGGGGTGACTCAGATTTGTATAGAATTTAATGTAAAGATCAGCTCATATACAACTTATTTGGTGCAAAATTGTTTTTTTTTCTTTTCCTATTCAAAAGAGTAAATTTTACCCCAATTAACGGTAACACTCGTATTTTTTTATCAGACAGTTGTCAGACGACAACGAAACAATGGTTAAAATTAATAACAATAATAATAAAAAAAAAATTCATATCATGCAAACCGGTTTAAAACACTCACATACACTGATGATTCTTGAACTGATTGTGCATTGGCTTGGTACATATAAGCACATTAAAAACGAGTTTCACCAAAGATGATACGAAAAATGCTTGAACTTGAAAAAAGTATAAATCAGCATATAAAGGGTGATAATAAGTGATTTATGGATTTATAACGGTTCATTTTTGATGGGTAAACATTTTTGTGTGATTTTTATGTGAGTGTGAGAAAATACCTTATGTAATATAACATTATTATTTGTGTTATAACTGAATAAAAAAGTAACATTTTAATTAGTTGATCGAAAGTTTTTTTTTTATTTATTATTTGTAAATTAAATAAAAAATCTTATTTGGAGACTTAATTGATATGTTTAATAAACAAGACATTTAATTGATATTAATATGCTCACCTCACAATCCAATTACAAGTTTTGATATAAGAAAAAAAAAATTATTTGAATTGATTTGAATTTTGCACAGAAGTACGACCGCTTTATGTTGTTAAGTCATTTATTGCACCTGCTTTGCATTATTGTAGAAATTAATTTTAAATTATATGTTAGTTTTGACATGAAAATGAGATAAATATTTGAAATATTTTAATTAGTTACGAAATTAATCATTATTATTAAGTTTTTTTTAATGTTAAATGATTAAAGTGTAATATTTAAATTAGTAAACTAATTAAAAACAATTGATTGAGTGATGGATTAAGATTTATTCTTAGGTCGGATATTTTGGTTTCATTTATGCTTTTAATATTTGACGTTGCACGCAATTTCAGTGTTCGATCTAGAACATGGTTCTTTGTGCTCAGATTCGATATTAATCGAAACTTGAAAATCCTTTTTAAGATAAGATTCTCCGCATTTACATGAGAGATCTGTGTTGGCAAGATCGTTTTCATTTTCCTCCCTACAAATATCGCACAAACTTACTAAACATGTTCACAGAATTAGAAATATACCATACAATCTGAGTGCTCAGCCTCCACTAGAAGAAGTCAAGACAAATACACGATATGAAGCAAACTATGTCATTAATCATTGTTTGACTCTTTTTAACAGGTTGTGTCAAAATTTTTTCCACAAAATAATTCTCACGCCAACTTTATCGTAGATTTTGTCATCTGGTAAAAGTAAAAATATTCACAAAAAAATAACTTATCATAAACCACCTCATATACTAATTGAAGTCTTACACAATTCTTGTATCTTCACCCACTTTCCATTAACCGTGTGACTTTTAAATTTGATACTAGAAATTATCTATTTCTTAATTGAAAATTGTGGTTTTTCAACGGATGTAATATACATGTTATTTTTCTTGTATTTTACATAAAAACTTTACATCGTTTCAAGTTTTAAATTCACTTAAAAAAATGTTGAATAAAAACAAGATCATAAAATTAACATGAAACAAAATTTCTTTAAAGATATCGTTTGATAATACTGTAATTATTTTTTTATAAATAAAAATTCCATAAAATCATAATTGTAACAAAAAAACAATTGATTGATAACTTGATAATGATTAAAACTGCACATTATTTCATACAAATAACACAACACTTTTTAACTTGGCACTAAATAAAACCAGATTTAATTTTTTGATAATATATCATTGATTTTTGAATAACAACATGTTAAGAACCAATATTTTTAACGCATTATTACATAATCACATTCATAACTGTAACTTTTTTTTGCACAAATCATCAAATACAAATGAATAACTTTAAACCGGTATTAATTTGCAATTGCACTTATAAGAATGTCTGATACTGTCGTGTCAAAACAAATAAATAAAAAAAATTAAAATTCAACCCACAAACTGCCCTTGTTTCAAATATCAATTTTTATGAACTCGTATTTATTTGATGTGAATATGATTACTTTAAAAAGTCATTATTATTTATATCCATAAAAAATGTAAATTAATTATTTATACTAGCAAATTACACATGTAAAAATTTTAAATAGAATTATTTTGTAAATAATTAACCAAAAAAAAACTAATGTTTATAACGAGTTTCATTATAAAAATTTATTCAAAACTGTTCTCAGAAAAAAAAACCACTAAAATTTGATACAATTTTTTGAGGAGAAAAATTAAAAGTAAATTTAATAATTTTGAGAAGTGCATCAAATCAAATTACGCACGACAAAAGAAAGTTCTGCCATAATATCGCGGTTAACAGGGCAAAAAATATTTCTTTTTAAAATAGGTGGCTAGTTTCATGAGAGCTCTAAGCTTTGTAAAAATTGTTAAATGTTTGTTTTTTTTCGCTGGGATGATTATTTTTGAACAGTAAGTAGTAAGTCAATTGGAGTGGGATGTACCGTACCAGTGATTAAGCACATTGTTGAATTGAGTTCCAAATCAGTTAAGTTGGTATGAGAGCTGTCTAGTCTAGAGGCCAGGTTTCAGTTGATAAGTATAAAGCTGATGATGATGATTATATGCGGGTATACCCAAATCAGCCACTTAGTGTTGAGCTTTTTGTGGGCTGTCTTACGACTTACCAAACATTGTATTCACGTTTCCCAATTGGAATTCCTTTTAAGAAGTTGTAAATTTCGTGCAAGTTAAATTCAAATAAGGCTGTTAGATTTATTTGTCCGTTCAAACAACCAAAAAACTTTCTTCTTCTATTTTCCAATCCTCTACAAGGGCACAGTATGTGTTCCGCAGTTTCCTCTTCACAAATTCTGCACAAGTCTGTATTGCTAAGATGCATGTTTTTCAAGTGTTTGAGCACTCTGACATGTCCTGTTAGGAATGCAACCAGTACCCTCACCTAAACCACACTCATTCCCAGCAACTCCCTTGTGCGTATACTGACCATTTAGGTATCAAGTTGTGTACAACCTTTGATCTTCCCAATACAAAGTTGATTTGTCAATAAGCCATTCAAATATTGCAGATTTAGCCGTTGTTAATGCGATGCCTAAGCAAGGTTCTTGTCCTGCAAATAATTAACCTATCAGCGACTTCATTACCATCAATATTACTATGTCCTGGTACACAGATAAATTTTAAAGTGTCGTTTTTAGTGAGTTGATATATTTTTTCCAAACATTTCCAAATAATTTTTGAATTAACTCTAAATTGCTGGAGTGTTATAAGCATAAAGCATTTGGGCTTATTTTTTTTCATCAATTTTCATGTCTCGCACCAGGTATCGCATCATGTCTCGCTAAATGTAGGTAGCGAATTTCTACCATGGCAGCTTTGCTTTCGTTGGCTCACACTACTTATACATGGTCCCTTGCATCGCGTGTTCTGAAATGTGAATTTAAATAAATGTTAATAGTGTGTCAATTTTTTGAAATTTAAAAAATTAATTCTTTTGTTAATTGAAATCATTATGTCAAAATCAATTATTGTTAAAACTCATATAAACATTCAATATTTCGCCTTATTTTCTAAATTATACATTATTATCACACTCCAATTACCGGTGTAGAACTTTTCAATAGACAAAACAATAACAGACATTTACGTACCATCCCATTATCGCATTTTTTTCTTTTAACTAAAAAATACAATGCATATAAAGGAACTTTAGTGTAGCATTTCAACCACTGTAATAGGATTAAGATTTAACTAACTGTGTCTTATAACTTACAGTACATTTTATGTAACTTTAACACTGTCTGTCTTTTTTTTATTATTATGTTGTTTTTTTTTTTTTTAACTTGTCTCATTGTACAACCAATTTCAATGCGTGCATATGTTAACAAGTTATTAAATATATATGAAAGAACCCCATAACACCAAAATATAAACAAATTTTATATATTTAACGAAAAATTTAGTATAAAGTGTAAGTGGTTTACTGGATCAAATTCAGTTTAAATCCATCGGTCAAAGAAGTTAAACGTTTTAAATATTGTTTTCTTTAGTTATTTTTTTTCTTTTAATTGTTTGTGCGTGTGTTTTTTAATTAAAATTTCAATTCATTGAAATAAATAAAATGACTATTCAGTAATATTTTAATTGTTGATATAAGACGAAAAAAATACAAATAAATAAAAAAATAATAATTATAAATAAATAACAGATAATTTGGGTCAAATAATATCAAAATATTGATAAAATACAGTGAATTAAAATGAAAACATTCTTACTTCCGATAATTTTTTGTGTGCTTTATCAAAATGCCCTGGCAGTATCCCAATTCAACGAAATCTTTAGTTGGCGACAATTGGATTGGGATATTCCAGAGTTTATGAAACAAAGTGATCAATATATACCACAAAATGGATTACCCGTTGGAATTGAAAGATGGAATGATAAATTATTTGTATCAGTTCCACGTTGGAGAGATGGTAAGTGTTAAATGTGTAATGAAGTGTTAAATGATATAGAATGAGATGATATGAAAAAAAATATGATAAGAAAAATGTGGAAAAAATGAGATAAAAGCATTATTTATGGTTGAAAAAATAAGATGATGAATTGAAAGTGAAATATAATGTAAAATTTAATATTTTTTAAAGGAATTCCCGCAACCCTCAATTATATCGATCTCAGTCGCACTCCAAGTGGTCAAGAAGTTCCATTGATTCCATATCCATCGTTAGAAAATAATGTCGCAGGTAATCATGGAATTTAGAATTTTTTTTACATGTTTCAAAATTAATATCAATTAGAAATTTAACTCACCTAAAATTTTTTTTAATGACAATTACTTAAAATTATTTTCACAGGCGATTGTGACAATGGATTGAACACAGTTTACCGTATTAAAGCCGATAATTGTGGTCGTCTTTGGGTGCTCGATGTCGGTACTGTCGGCATTGGTGATACCACTCAACAATTATGTCCATATGCCCTCAATATTTTCGATCTTACAACAAATCAAAGGATTCGTCGTTATGAATTCCGACCAGAAGATACCAATGCAAATACTTTCATTGCTAATACACTGGTCGAAGTTGGCGATACATGTGATGATAGTTGGGCATATTTTTCAGATGAACTTGGATATGGATTAATTGTGTATTCATTTGAGGAGAATACCTCATGGAGATTCGAACATGGTTTCTTCTTCCCAGATCCATTAAGAGGTGATTTCAATATTGGTGGTTTGAATTTCCAATGGGCTGATGAAGGTATCTTTGGTACGGCGCTTGGACCAAAATTGCGAGATGGAACAAGATCTGTATTTTTCAGTCCACTTGCAAGTCATAGGGAATTTTATGTGTCAAATGCAATTTTGAAGAATAGTTCAAAGACCGAAGATAGCTACCATGATTTCAATTACTTGGAAGAACGGGGAAAAGATGGACACACAACTGCAAGAGTGATTGATGAAGTTAGTGGTGTACAATTGTTTAACTTGATTGACCAAAATGCGGTTGGATGTTGGGATACAAGAAAACCATACACACCAGCTAATCATGGGTGAGTTACAATTCAAGAACGTTATTTTTAAATTAGTTTAATCGTCTTTTAAATGAAATTTAGAATTGTAGATCAAGACAACGAAACAATGATTTTCCCAGCTGACGTCAAAGTCGATGCCGATCGTAATGTTTGGATGATTTCCGATCGTATGCCAAATTTCCTTCTTGCCTCTCTGGACTTCACTGATGTCAATTTCCGTATTTTTGCTGCAAAACTCGATGATTTAGTGGCCAATACGATTTGTGATCCACGTGTCCCTGCAAACTCTAAAACAACTCTCGTGCCAACACGTTACGATAACTCTGCCAATTCATTAAGTAGTGGATACCCAACTCAGAACTTTGTTCCATCATATGACCAAGGCCTAGTATATCCAACTGTTTATTCTCAACCCAAACCCTATTATCAAAGAGATTCAATCAAAAGCTATTGGAATGCTAAACAGAGCACACCACATTACGAAAGCAATTACCAATTCAATCTTGATGACTCAGCTGGATATCATCAGGTAACCCAATATCGTCCATTTTGGGGTAAATAAATAGAACAATTGTAAATCAATGGAAAATGCTCAAAAATTAATGTAATAATTTAAATAGACTTTTTTTTTAAGTATCCTTCAATTTTGTACCATAATGCAGCTCTACAGTCTTTTAAATAAATCTTTCATATAAAAAATTTATAATTTAACCGTATTTTTTTGCTCATCTGTTATAAAAAACTTTTATCTCGATTCTGATAGAGTAAAAAGGTAATTTATATTGAATTTAAAACAAAATTATGTAAATTCATCAATTTTGTTTGAGAAATTTTTGTCGCCATCTCATTCCCGTTTCATTATATTGAATTGGATAAATTGGATAAATTTGCATATTTCAACAAGTAAAATTATTATTTTATAGTATAACGAGCAATTTCAAATAAAAAATGAGATTTGTTTGAATTTATATGAAATTTAAAACTTGAAAGGAAAAGTTTTCTAATAATTCCCGATATCTGTTCAATGTTCAATAAAAACTTTGTTGAATTTGATGATTATTTATCCAAGTATTATTTGAAATAAAAATATTTCATTTTTCTACCACATGAATTGAGATTAAAAAATTTGTTAAAATTTGTTGCGTACCCCAAAATAGCCGACTGGTCCAAAATTTCTCCTATGATTGAAAAAATGTCGCCTATCATCAAAAATGTCGCCAATCATTTAAATAAAAGCCGCCACTAAAAATAAATTAAAAATGTCGCTAATTATTAAAAATGTCACCAATCATTTATGAAAAATGTCGCCAATCCTTAAAAAATGTCTAAAATTGTATTCAATCGCAGTTAGTTAGCTTTGATTAAATGGGAGAACTCTATACAAATACATAGAATTGCATTCACACTTAAATTTTTCATATTTTAAAGTATCATAAGAAATTTAAGTTATTTTTCATTGAATTTAACCCCAGTAGTAATTGAATTCTAAATATTATCCTTTAAATTTCATTAAATGCCCGAACCAAATACGTTCCGGTCTCATAATTAATTTATTTCTACCTTGTCCAAATGAAATTTATTTCTCTTTACACGCCCATTGAAACAAGTAAAATAACATTTCCCAATTATTTTTTTGCTTGAATGAACTCTTATTTGTCTCTGACTCGTATTCATCGACTATTTTATGTATTGATTAGATATTAGATTTCAATTAAATTGAATTTTCTACATTGGCACTAATGGAACATTCTATATTTAGTCCAGTTCATATAAAATGAAAGGAAATTTTATATTGTAAACTTGAAGATAGTGTTCCTTTTCATATAAATTTTACTGAGGATGATGATGATGATGTCATGAAGTCTGCAAATTCAATGTGCTTTTAAGAAGTAATTTTATCATATCTTTTTCTCTTTGTTTTTCTATTCATCTTGTATCGTGTTGCTACTCAAATAACATGAATAATTGTATGTATGTGAATTTATGTGGAAAAATGGTATTAAATGGACATATGTTCATTATAAATTGATAAGATAAGCAATACAAGTAATTAAAAAATAAATTAAATTAAATCAGGTTCATTTTACATAGGAATTCTGTTTTAATGAAGAAACTTGATCCGATTTTAATTTATTATTGAATTTTACTTCAATATGAGAAATTTTTTTCTTGTTTTTGAATAAACATTTGATTAAACATTACGATAAAAAGCATGTAAGCTTCTGATACGTCCACACCTCATCATATCATGTCACTGTAAATGCATGGCGGGAATTTTCAAAAGAAAAATTTCACTGTTTTTACATGCACTATTTTTAAGGGTGCTCATGTCGTTTACCCGTCTGTGCCAAAGTCAAAATAAGACACCTTGAAAAATCGCTTCAATGAACTTAAAATGGGACTTTTGAGAATAGAAATACCATGTCTCATAGAATCAGAGTTCGCTCAAGTCTTTTGTCACAAAACACGTGTCATATCGCCTCTCACTGACTCTGTTTTAAATTTATTTTTTATTTCAATTGCATATTAAAATATCTTTAAAACGATACACTCAACCGAATTAATTAATCAACAATTATTTATTCAGCTAAAATAATTTCCACAACATCATTAGCATAAAATTTAAATTTTAACCCCAATTAATATAAAAAAACTCAACCTCTAACATTGAAAATATACAAAAACTATGTACATTAAAATATATAAAATGTTCTCTTAATTTATCATGCTCTCAAATACTCATTATAGCAGATTAAGTTTTTTTGTCTGTTTTTTACTTTGAATATTCTATAAAATTAAGTCTTTTACTGGAAATTTACTTTATTCAATGAGTTTATGGCATTTAAAGGATAATCAGAAATTTCAAAGAAAATTTATAAATGGTGATTATAGTTAAGAGCCTTTGAAAATAATCATTCTTATTATTTTATGACATTTATCACAATACAAATGGGCACTCACTCTCATAAAATGTTAACAGATGTAATTTATCTTATAAACACATTGTTGCACTCAAAAAAATTATCTGATGTTAATGAAACTTTACTAACGATAATCGTTAAACCAAGAAAAATGCATCCTTTGGTCATTCATTTCATTTTATTTTTGTACAAAAAAATTTCATCTGAGATTAATTTGTATTATAAAAACACTTCAAGTACTGATGATATCTAAAATTACTGTAACTTTCTTTACTCACTCATTCATTATTACATTTTATTTACGTTCAGAACATTCACAAGATGAAAAAAAAATGATAAAAATAAATAAAAAAATGAATGAATGATAGAACACTTAGACTAGTTCTGTAGTAAAATAAGATCGGATATAATCAAGTGATTAATCAACGTCAGGCTTTCAAAGCATTTACTCATATGTGCTTACATTCGTTTTTCTTTTAAAACGGAAAAAGAGAAAATAAGAGATAAGGCTTTTAAATGATACTTAATATCACTAAGATTAGTTTGAATTTGATAAAACAAAATAAAGAAATAAAGATCGTTGTCGTGAATGATATACACGACCGCATTTCTATTGATATAAGGCACTGTTTTGTAAAAATTGGCTCTTTTTTGAAAATTTTGACATTTTGGAAAATTTGGCCACTCGCTGTTTTTTTCATGATGGACTGTTTTCGTCATTGGCATTGACTTTAACAGTAGAAAAACCAACAATCGGATGACATGACCGAGCACAATACTCAAAATATTTTTCCAAATGTAATGTGTCCACAGAAATATGCAAAAAAGAGAGTGTAGATGTGTTATTTGATGATCTTTTAAATCACTTAGCAAATTTAACGACAAAATGTAACTAATCCTTAATCTTAAAAGAATTAGGACTTAGTTTCAAAAAAAATTTCATGAAGAATTTAGTAATTCTGACAATGTACTATCGACTATCGCTTTATTTAATAAAATTCGCTAAATTAAAATAAAGCTGAAAAATTTCAGAAGTTTTTTCTTTTGCACTCAGCTCTAAATCCCCCGCTGTGCTATTTGACTCATTTGGATTGTAAATAGGTCCTTTTTTCTATCTTCTAGTATCTTCCATAACATTTTTAACTAAATATTCGTATTATTTTTGCATAATCATCCTTTCAAGTTAAGCAAATTTAAAACCAAAAAAAAATACAGATTTTTAGTGCATTACGACCACAATAGGACTCTTTGAGACCGCGGTGGTGCCCTTGTAGAACCTAACCTAACTAGTGCATTTCGTAAGAAAAAAATGCACTATTATAGACGCTTTGTCCGCCGTCACTTTGTTATTCGGACAATCTGTCACTTTGCATTTTTCAATGTTGCGGAATTTTTCAAAGCGCCGTTTAGAATTTTTTTAAAAAAATACGCCATTTTGAAAATTTTTGAAACATTCGGTCATTTATTGATTTATTTAATTTAAAATAAAAACTTAATTATATTCAATGAAATGAGTCTCATCGAAATGCACTTTTCTAAGCCCAGTGGTTAGAATTTCCCATTTTTTCCTATTTCCATTATTGTCTTTACAACTATAATATAATCATGAAATTCAAAAATGTGATGACAACAGAGGTCGGAAAAAAGCAAAGCCAAAAAAGCCGTTTCGTTTTGGCTTTGGCTGAAGCAAAAGCAAAATGAAAAAATTATTCTAGCTTTTGCTATAGCAAAAGCAAAAGTCATTTTTTTTTTGACTTTTGGCTTTTGCTACAGCAAAAGCTAAAATAATTTTTTCATTTTGCTTTTGCTTCAGCCAAAGCCAACATATCTTTGGCTATTTTGGCTTTTGGTTTAGTAATTTAAATTTTTGTATATAAATTTTGTCATACAACATAATTTTTGCATTTTTAAATTTATTTTTTCATTTTTTTTTCGAATTGTTGTAAAAAAAATTTAAAAAACCGTTATTTTGTACATTTTTTTATTAAAAAAGGATTTTTCCGTTTTGTAATCGATTAAAGCTGAGTATGACAACTTTTTCTAGTAAAGTCAGGACGTTTTTTGTGACATTTATTTTTTTCCTTAAAAATGTATGCAAATGACAAGATGACAGGAAAAAAAACCCCAACCAAACAACTACAACAATTTTTAATTCAACCCACAATAAATTTAATTTAAAATATAAAACTGTAAATATACATTAAAATTGTAAAATGACTTCAATTGTCAAATAAATAAATAAAATAAATAAATAGGGCAGCTACTAGTCAAGGCCTAATTTATTCAAATTTCATGAGTTTCTCTTTTATGATATTTTTGTTTGCAGAAATAAAGAAAAATTTGCTTGAGAGGTTTTTATTCCAACACCTTTTTTTATTTAAGCGAGTTTTGTGATGAAATTTGCGTCATTTTTGTTTAATGTAGACAGTAAAAATCAGAGACTTTCGGCTTTCTAAAACGCCTTATTTTTTAAAATCGTTGTTTACGTTCTTGAGTTGAATAAAGACAATGTTTTGCCAAAAAATCAATGCCATTTCCTCATATTCCACCAACCAAACTTCAAAATCTAATAATGAAATCCTTATGTTTTAGTTGTGTGCAAAGTGAAAAACAAAGACTTTTTTTTGTAAAATCGTACATTTAACGGCTAATTTTGGGTAAAAAATGGGTCTAGGCAAAATTCCAATTTAACACTTTGTACACATAGTAAGGGCGCAGACCCATAAAAACAAACACCCGGTTTTCAAATTCAATGGAAAATTGCTCTGAAACTTCTAAGCATTCAGGACAAATGGTCAACGGCGAAATCATTTTGTTTACATATGACACATAAAGGAATTTCATTTCACGTGCATAAAAGTAAAACAGGTAAAAAAATTATTTGTATTTTTACTTAGATTTGATTAGTTTTTGATCTTAGTGTATTTCCCAAATGTAAAAAATCGAAAAAAGTTAACTTAAGAACCATTTTTTTAAATTTTTATTACAAAAAGCCAAAATTTAATTTGCTTTTGCTTTTTCGGCTTTTTTGGCTTTGGCTGTAGCAAAAGCCAAAAAAAGCCAATAGTCAAAAGCCAAAGCCAAGCTTTTTCCGAGCCCTGGATGACAATTAAAAAAACAACCACAACTTTAAATATGGCCTATTTTCGTTCACAGCCAATTTCGTTTTTGTTCTCAATGAAATTTGCACTATTTATTTGTAAAGTGAATTAGCAAGAAAAAAAAAAGGGAATATCCAAATCATCATAAGCAAATATTGAAGTAAAATAGGACTTGAAATTTCAATGAGGGATAAAAAATGAAAAGAAAATGTGTTTAATGAGGCATGAATTACTTTAAAATAACATTTTATTATCTTTGTCTGTTTCCCAGAATGAAATTGGATAAAAATTTTAATACCGAGTCATGAAATATAAAAAGAAGCGCATTTCAGCAACTTTCAGTTTTAATTTTGTTTGAAGCCTTCTCTTAGGTTAAATGTGTCTTAATAGATTAGATTAGATTTGAACTAGCTCCACAGCTATTTCATCCGAAGCTTCCATATTAAGCACCTTTTATATATGGTTTAACCACATGGGACCTACAATTTATACTGTCATCTGATCCAGTCGCCTTCAGGTTTTACTTAGCACTCCTAAAAATCCCAGGAGGAATTTTATGTATTCTAAGTAAAACTTGGGCACATTTGAAACACATTCGAGCCCACGTCGCAAGATTCTTACCAATTATACCAGGCACTTAACTAACTCATCAACAAGTTCCCTGACACTGATAGAAAAGGTGTCAGGAATATTAGCGTTTTGTCCAAAATTTACTTGAAAAATGCCATTATTTAACCTATTAACCACTACTGGCTGATTTTTCTACCAGTAACCTTTGAGTCGGATTTCTTCTAGATAGTCTCAAAATATTTTTTTAAACTTTGGGATGTTGTTGTTGTTGTTGTTGTAGCGGCATCGTAAGAGTCTTCTAAAGTTCCATTTTCAATTCTAAGAACTCTGTCATTTTTGGTCGTCAGGCTAGTAGGATGAGTAGGGCATTCGAAAAGGTGAGCTACATCATGTGGTGAGTTGTGGCATAATAGACACGAATCAGAGACAGATGTATCAATGCGTCTTAAAAAGCTATCTGTCTACAAAAATCTGCAATTTTTTCCTCGTCGTACAAGAATTCTGTACGTATTTCTGTGATATCATACGACACTTTTAACCGGCTATCCTTTAAAAGTTTTGAATGAAGCTCAATATTTCTTGTAAAGGCGGTCAATGGGTTAAGAATTTATTAGACTGTTTTTTTACGTTTTGATTTAATGACAGCCTTATGTAAATTATAATTTTATGAACTTACCAGACTGAAACGATTTACCTACTTTCACATATTCTTCACATTTGACTATGTTTCAACAAAAATTTACATAGATTGTGCTGAAAAATCTTCATAAGCTCTTTTAATTTAATTGTTTCATTATAAAATTAATTTTACATACAACAATTTTATTTTGATGAATCAAAAACTTTAAGGTAACTTTTAAAAAAAAATTCTTGAAATTAATACTGGAAATTGATTTGGGTCGATCGTCACAAAAAAAATCTGAACCTTTTTTTTAAACTTTTATGGCATTCAAACTATTATTGAATAAACAAGTATTTTTACGACCATTATTTCTTTCTTTTTTCTGTTCATGTAAATCTCTTGAGAAAAGGTTAAGTATTTTGGCATGTGTTGACCAATTTTATTTATGAATAATGTATTTTCGTTTATTTCGGATCAATTTGGAGAGTAGACACATGTTTTTCTATTAAGTATCATTATCAGAAATGGACTTAAATGAATATAAAGTCCTTTTTGAGAAATCACCCAAACTTATAAAAATATCAGAAATGAATGTAAACAAAATATGTAAAATGGAAACGCCTGGTTAATTGTACTTAAATTATATTAATATTATCATTAACAATCAAAGTTTTATTGAGAATATTTTGGTTTTGTGGTTAAACTGAATGCAATATATTTTATTTACCATTCATTTAATCTTAAATTGAGAAACAAAAAATGTATATAAATTTTAGTGTCACACATAAATCAACTGATATGTGATTTTTGCAAAGTTTTTCGAAACCTTTAGGGAATTAAAATCGGACAGCTTTGTGTTGGCATGATATTGAATCTAGATATTTTTTTTCATGAGTCATAAATTTAAATGAAAATCAAGGTTATTTATTTATTTATATTTATTTTTTGTTACTTTTAGAACGAAAAGGTGAAGCGTCACAAATAAAAATCGATCAATATTTTTTTACAGCTTACTGATAAAAAAAAAACATTTTTCCTTCACCATTTACAATGTATCTAATTCGACAATTCCACAAAGTATGATTTAAAATGTTAAAATCTTTGTTGAAACCTTAGTTGAAATGTAAGATGTTATGGCAATATGATATAACAATAAATGTAATACAATTTAATTTTGGTTTTCTTTGCTTATTTTATTTCTATTTTGTTATTTTTCTTTTATTTGCTCAAAAATACAAAATTAACTTGTGTAACAAATGCTTTAAAAATAGCAATAAAAAAAGCGAATAAACCAAAGTGTTTTGAGACATTTGTCATTTTTATTGTAAAATAACTGTCTGGAATTCCTTTTTATATTCTGTTTCTTTTTGTTTTAACATGATGATTACTTTCAATGATCGCACGAAATGAATTTTTTATTACATTAATAAGAAAATTGTTGAGATGTTTGAAAATTTATGTGAATTTAAAATTAAAAACATTAGAATGCTACATTTTTTGACATAAAAATATTTAATTCATGCTTCTTCTCTTTGACACTCTTAATGACGATGCAAAACTCCGGAACGGTCCATTAAACTGAGATCTAGATTTTTTTTCATCTAGAAATGGAACTCATGCATGACCGTGTTGGAATTTCCCATGAATTGAAAAAAAATTCTACGAATTTTTAAGGCAACACCTTACATAAATTTCGCTTCAAACTTTCGCTATTTGGCCATATCTTCTCCTTCGAAAGCTTAACTAGCGATTTGGGTAGTCGCGAAAGAAAAAAAAATAAAATGTGATCGTAAACGACATACACGAGCACATTTCTATGTAAAGAATTAGCCAATTTTATTAAAAATTTAACACTGACCGAAAAGAAATCTTCAAATTTGAGTTTTATCCATTTTAGCCATTTTGGATGAGGCGACCATTTTGGTTACGCGACATTTTCCAATGATTGGCGACATTTTTTAATGATTAACGACATTTTTTCATGATTGGCGATATTTTTTGAATGATTGGCGACATTTTTTTAAAGATTGGTGACATTGACACAGACGAACGGACAGAATGACCGCCCACAATATCAGCATTTTCAAGAAATGCGCTAAAAATATTTTTAAACTTTTTGTTTTTCCAATTTTTTTTAAAAAATAACTTTTTTTCTAGCGATTGCCTTGATTTATACAAAAATATAGTAAATAAGGGAAATTTCAAGAAAAATTAATGCAAGGCGTCGCCTTAAAAATTCGTTTGAATTTCCTTTAATTCGTAGGAAATTTCAACATAGTGGTTATAAAAGCACTTCTAGTCAATTTGAACAACAAATGAATGTTATACACAACATGAAATTTTGTATTCAAGTTTCTTCCATAATTTTTAGTGTTCAAATGATGAAATACCAAGGAAATTTGCAAATTGCGTGTTAACATGCGATATTTGTTATAAGAAATAATTACAAATAAATACATTTTGTTTACTAGATATGCCATAAATTGATATTTGAAGATTTTATTATTTATTCTACTTATTGATTAATAATGACATTTTGGATTGTATCTTAATAAAGTTGCTCATTAATTGATGATGATTCATTTTATTTTTCTATTATTCTAATATGATGACTAAATTTTTACATTAACATCTTCTATTCATAAATCCATGGCTCAGTGCATTGTTGCCAGGTATTTAAAGTATCGTCGGCAAACCATAAATTAATTTCACGCTCTGCAGATTCAACTGAATCAGACCCATGACAAATGTTACGTCCAGCTTGAATAGCAAAATCACCTCGAATACTTCCAGGTGCAGAATCAGCGGGATTTGTTGCACCGAGCATTACACGACCGGATTTTACAACATTCAAACCTTCCCAAACCATGGGAACAACTGGACCGGAACTCATATATTTGATTAATCCCGGGAAAAATGGACGTTCACGTAATTCTGCATAGTGTTTTTTTAAGAGAGATTTTTCAGCCTAATTACAAATAATTGTATTAATAAAAAATGAATTATATTAATTAAAGGGATTTAAACTCACCCACATGAATTTCATTGCAACTAATTTGAAACCCTTTGCCTCAAATCGCTTAATTATTTTTCCAATGAGACCACGATGAACTCCATCGGGTTTTATCATGATAAATGTACGCTCACGAGTCTCAGCCATGCTGAAAATAATTTTTGGAACAGTTATTCTAAATAAATAATGGTAAAAAATATTTATTAATTTTTTTTCTATTATCAAAACACTTACGCCATTGACCAAAAACTCGCGACTGAAATTCAATTTGATAAAAACACGCAATTCCTTGTTTTGTCTTATTCTGTTTTCCTTTTTGTTTCTTTAATTTATTATTAATTTCATTGTTGACAGTACACACCATGAATGAACACATTTAAAATTACTATTTTCTTTAAAAAATTGATAGCCGCAGAGCTCGAGTTGTATTGAATATTGCAAGTAAATATTATGAGCAGTCAAATAAACTTTTTCATTCTTTTTCTCAAGTCATTATGGCTTTAAGCTATATGAAAGAAAAATGTTATAATAATAAAATGAATTATGACAACAACTTGTTTTCTTTTCTTGTTATTATTCGCCTTTAATCTTTAATAAGAAATGTGAAATAATTTTTTTTGTGTGTTAGTGTATGCAAGGAAAAGCTTTTCGTATTGTTCTTTTGAAGATCGTTGCTTTCTATCGCATTTATGAAAAAAATCCGGTATTGTGGGTCCATTCGTCTGTGTCAAGGTCACCAATTGTTGCAAAAATATCGCCAATGATTGACAAATATCACTGTAAAATGTCGCCAATTATGAGAAATGTCGCCAATTATGAGAAATGTCGCCATAACGTCGTAAAAATTCTATACATTGAAATGCGCTTGTGTATATCGTTCACAATCACGTTTTATTTTTTTTTATTGACTTTTTCTTAGACTGAACTACTTTTCTTAAAAATTTTTCTTCCGAATATATTTTATTTCTCCAAATATGTGAATTCACGCAGAAAATGATCTCATAACAGCCTAATATACATAATGTTATTTGAAAGCACTTAAGATGCCTTGGTATAATTGTATTAACACACTAAGCAAATTATTTTGTTTTGCATTAAAATCACATCAATAACTTATTGAATTAAAAAAGATGAGAAGGCCAAAATAAAAATTTTTTTTCAACGTTATTCAGTGAAAAACAAAATCATCAATAATGCAAAATTAATACCTATTAAAATTATTTGTCAACGTGACATCTTCTCCTCTCATTTCATGTATTTTCCTTACATACATTGACTTATTTGTTTGAACAATAAAATTTTACATTTATTTTTAAAGGAAGATAAAATAAAAAAAAAAATCAGACATGACACGATTGAGAATATTAAACATGGTTGTTAAACAAGACGTCAAGAGTGCCATTAGTAAGGCAATTGTCACACAACAACAGCAGCAACAACACCAATCAAATGGTATTCGGATCATTTATTTTGATGAAAATTAGGATACATTCTTGGAATTTGATCGAAAATTCATAAGAAAAAAATAATAGTCAATTGTGTTCATAGTTGGAAAGTGAGAGTCTACCAATTTATATGTCGTCCCATGTCTGTGACACTAAGAAAATAACATGATTTCTTTATGATGTTAATGTATTTTTCATGATGTGAGAACCAAATATTTGAATTGGTGTAAGTTTTCTTGTTAAATGTTGAGACTAATTGAATTTTAATGTTTTTATTGCTTTGCATTTTTTGTGAAATTGAAAAATTGGAAACAAAATTTAAGAATACATGAAAATAAAAAATCATCGTAAGCCATTGTTCAAAATTTAATTCTCATCCCATTTAACCTCAGTTTTTTGTTACAATTGAATTAAATAAGAAAAAAAATGATTTCAAAAGAAAACTACAAACAAAAGAACAAGAAAAAATATAGAAGAAAAATGCTTTTCTCATGTTCTTACAGATAAATTTATATGAGAGAACATTTTGCAGTGGTTTTGGTAATTATCACAATGTTTGAACGAAGATTTTTTTGTTGACCAAATCATAATTTTGAGAAATTTAGTAATAAAAATGACGACAGCAAGAAATTTTGATATCATTCTCAAAACCATTTCATATTAAAAGATTATGATGTTGATCTTATGAAAATTAAATGACATGACACAGCTTTAATAGTAAACAGAAAAAAATAAAATAACATTTTAACTTTAGTATGGTATTGGAGCTTCATTCAGTGACATTCAGTTTACAGTTCATCAAACAGGATATTTCAAGAAAAAAATACACCCAGGCTAAACCCTTTTGAGCCATAAAGTACGACCACTGAGGACTCTAATCTGCTGGAATTTAAACTTTTAATGATCGTCCAAGGATTTAATCGCGATGAACGAATAAAATGGCCAAAAATAACAAAATATTTAAACTTTTATGCTTATTTTTGGAAGGTTTGGGGTGATAAAGGCGTCTAAGCGATTCCTTTTATCGGCCTTTAGTGGCGGAGTCGTGGAGTTGGATGGGCCAGCTTTTGGTTTAACTGCCCATGGTACTTTTTGCTTTGACTTTTCTAGTGCTTCCTCTTTACTAAGTCCCAGCTTTATGAGGTGCTTGAGCCTTTTTCCCTGGCTGCCAGGCATATTGCTCTTAGTCCTATGGGTTTTCGTTTTGGGCTGATTGATGCCAAGGTTGTCTATAGCTTTTGAAACATCGTCTACGTCCCTTGAACCTTCCAATAGAGCATTTTCAGTAATAGTGTCGACAGAGGAGGCCATGGAGGATTGTGTCATCTTAACGTTGTCATTCTCTGCAGTGCTCTCTATCCTGTCTCCATTATTTTCTCTTCAGTCGGCTCTTGTCGTTGCACCTTGCATAAGGTCTATATTAAGACCTTTATGTGCATCCACGTCCATTGGGCTATTGGCTTCAAGATTGGTGCTCTCTTGCTGACTTGCTCAATCACTTATAATCTTAGCAAATTACTGCTTTAGAGTTGGCGTTTGGTTTGTTTTGTTTATGTTTTTGTTTGTCTTGTAAATTGAAATGCTACTAGAGAACTAGTGTGCATCCAGTTAGTAAAAAGGCCACCTGAATTTAACCCAGATTAGGCTACAGTCCTTCCAGAAGGCCAAGCAAGTTTGACTTAAATTCGTTTAAAATCATACTTTGGACAAATGAACAGTATCGGAAACTGTCCAAAATGGTTCTTAAGAATGTTTTTTATGAAATTAACATAAAAATTTACAAGAAGAAAATAGTTTTATATTTCAAAATTGAAGTTTTTTATAAAGAGTTGAAAAGTATGCCGCCTTATCTGGGTTAAGGACCAATTGATTATTTTTGAACGGTATCGATTTTTAATACGCATTTTCCATGCATTAAGAAGAGGAGGACCATCATAACCATAAAAGACAACAAAAAAGAGGAAACCATATTTTTATTATTTTTTTTATTAATTTTTTGAGTATCTTTATTTATCCATACTTTAATTTATTATTAATATTTTTTATTATTTAATATAAGAATGATAAGTTATAAATTACTTTTATATCATAATTATTACAGCGCATCATTATTATTTTTATTATTATTAATATTCACTTCCATTTTAGATTTCAATTAAAAAACGTATATGAGATTTATTATCATCATCATCAAATTACTTTTACGACATCGTATCGTATCGTTTATCAAAATTCTATCGATTTCTATTTTTATTTTTCAATTTATTTTATCATTAATATCAAATTAAAGATAAAATGCATTTTTCTGTTTTTAATTATAAATAGATTAGAATTGAAGTTGGCAAATGAATTTGATTGAAAACATTTATTGTTGCCATCGTCATTGTTATTTTTATATTATGATGGTTTATATTTTGTTTAATTTTAATGTCATCTAACATAATCTCTAATGAAGTTGTCATTTAAATTTTATTGTGTCCAAAAAAATGTATAATATTAATTATTATGTTAATAATACATAGTCTTGTAAAGAATGTTTATTTGTTTTTATTAATCTCTTACAGTTAAATTTTTTTTAAGTCTTTAAATATTTTTAAATTAATTCTAAGAAATTACGTATACAATGAAAATATAAAATATTTAAATTAAAAAAAGAGAAAATCACAAAACACATGTAATTAACATTTTGTTTACTTTAATTTTGTATATTTTATCATAATTTAGCATAAATTGCAAGCACTCGACAAAAATAAATCATTTTAATTTTTTTTATCATTATTTTTTTTTTATTTATTTTATGGCACACTTTCCAATTCTTTTAATACAAACAATTCTTTTTGTATGAAAAATTTAGCTAAAAAAATATTGTATTTGAAAAAAAACTCATCTCTCTCTCTCTCTGCACTAAAACATCAACCAGTTTTTCCTATCATCTATTTTTTGTCTATTTTGAGCTTTGCAATATTTCCCAGCCTTAAAATTATTGTATTTGTTAAAGTTAAATAAGAAAAAAAATAAAATACAGGGTACAATATTTGGTCACAATACTTCAAAAACAATTTCTAGTGAACGAGGGATCTCATTGATGAAATATTCGATCAGACTGACGTTATCAACGACCTTGACATACTCCAGAAGGTCTTTTTTAGGTCGAATGGACTCTTTTCGACACGCTTCAGGTGCCATCAACGACTTTTACAATGATATATTTTTTTTGTTATTTTTCTTCAATTTTTTTCTCCGTGTAATTAACAAAATTAACTCTCAACGCAACATTTTGTTCGTATTTAGGCTCTCGTGAAAAATGTCTTGTCGGAGAGGGTCCTAATGACCTGAAAATGCATTCCTGGAGACTGTCAAGGTCGTTAATGAAGTCTTTGATAACTTCAGTCTAGCAATTTTCGTCATGTTAATTTAACTATTTGCTAATTTCATATTTTTTTGAGAAAACTTGTTCAAAAATGTAAGTCCATCAAAAAAATATTGAGACCAATTATTTTCCGTGTATCAAAATAATTTTTTTATAATAATAAACAGCCTCATTTCACTTAAAATTTTGTATATATTTTTTTCATTTGAAAATTATCATCGTCACTCAATTCATGTGCAAAGCTTATAAATATGGAAAAAAACCTAATATTGAAAAATATCATTCTCGTGTGGAAAAAAAATAATCTGCTATACATTTAATATTTTTTTTTTTACTTTTTGTGCATTTCGTGCCATTACAATACGTAACACATACATTCTTATTGTTATTTCAAATTACATTGCAAGAATTCAGATAAGAAAAATATCAATTATTAACAAGCCTTACATATGAAATGAAAAAAAAGAAAATAAGAGCTAAAAACAAGAAAAAAAAATATTTTATTGAGAGGAAGTCATGAATAAGGATTTAATGGAAGTAATTTAAATTTTCATTGAAACATTGCTTTACATTTCAAAACTTTTTTTTTGATTAACTTGTGGTTTCATTACAAAATTTATAGTCATTTTATTGTTTTTTTTTTATCATAATTTTAAGGATATTTTAGTATAAATTTATAGCATTTTTTTCACTTATAGTATTTATGTTTTTTTTAATTTTCATATAAAAAGGTTACTATTTTCCACTATTAGCAGCTCTTAAGTATTTTTTTTTATTAAAAAAAGTCCTGTTTAAGTAGATTTTTGGTTAACTTTACTTGGGATGATTTTTTTTCTTGCAGTATTAATATAAAAAATGGAAAAAAGTGATTATAAGTCACTTTGAGAGTAAGATAAATAGGCATAAGATCATAAGTCTTTTTAAATGGAAACGCCTGGTATTTTACTTAAAATTTGATTAAATTAACTACCTTTTGGAATATAACTAGGCTTAGTAAGGGCAGTCAATGTAATTATTATTATTGTAATATCATAACTGTATAAAAGGAATGTCAAATTTACTGAAATGGCTTGTATTTTAACTTTAAATATTTGTTCATGTTATATGAGTATAAAATTGTGTTAAAATTGTCATATTTTTTTATTTGTCATCATTGTTATTTTTGTCTTTAATTCAATTAAAATGTTACCTTAAAAAATCCATTGTTGGAAAATTTGTAAAATTAGTTTTTGTGATGAAATGTGTAATAAAAGTTTTTTTGTTCATTTAAAAATGTGTGTAACTAAGCATTTTTTGTTATTAATGCGATTTATTCTTCCCATTCATTGGAGTCCACTCCCTCCATGTCGTCTTGTTCTAAATGATAGTTGACTTCCATTCGTGCTGATACTGAATTTTTTATCTATGAAAATTTTAAAAATGATTTTATTAAATTTACTTTAAATTATTTTTCGTTTAACTCACATCTTGTTGTTTTGATTTAATTGAGTCTTTGTCCCATAATCGATTGACTGATGGATGACATCCATTCGCTGATGCGTCTTTTTGTTGTTGTTGCTTATGATTATTTGTTGAAACTGGTTGTTGTGATGATAAACTTTCCATTCCCTCAGGTTGAAGACTGATTCTTGGAACGTGTTTTTCCTTTCCACTAAACCATTCACCAGAGCTCATTGTTGGAAGCCACGTGACTCGTGTTGGTGGGAACAAATCATCTTGGAATAATTCACTCTTAATACGTGGCACGGTGAAACTCAACGGTTCAACGGCATTATTTGTCAATCGAAATGCTTTTGCAAATTCAACAATTGTAACATCACACTGATTCTTTGGTAAAAATGACAAGCCTTGATGTAAGCTGGTGCATCGATGATGTGATAACGGGCAAATATATGGCACTTCATCCGTTATTTCAAATGCATAAATTGTGGAATCTCCTTTTCCCGTTACAAATAATGTGGAACTGTCCTCGTCATAGAATGGAATCAAAATTGCTGGAGCAACATCTAATCCTGTTGTCGTAACAGGAGCTGATAAGTCTTTAGTGTGATATAAGCTGATTTGACGTTCAGATACTTTGTCAAAACCAGTCACGACTAAATATTCTCCTTCTAATGCCCATGTCAAACGAGCACCACGTGTACCAACAGGTCCAGGACCTTCAGCAATTGGCATTTCTGACTTTCTTGGATTATAAATCCTTACACGACTATCCTTGCAAACTGATGCAATGAATGTTCCACAGGGACTCCATGCAACACTAAATATTTGATCTGTGTGTCCTCTCAAGCAAATCATCGAACTCAATGTCTCCAAATCCCATAATTTAATTGTCATGTCATAACTTGCAGTTAAACACACGTTTTTCGCAACTGGATGATATTTAATACTATAAATCTTATCAGAATGTGCAACAAATTCTTGGAATGGTGCATTTGTTGGTTCAACTAATCCACCTTCAGGAATTGTCCAAAGTTTGACCATACCATCATCGCATGCAACTGCTAGTCTTCGACTGTTAAATGGATCCCATTGAAAGTCCATAATACTACTGCCATTGACTAATGAAGGAATAACTCCGTCTGGAAGTTTTCCTGGTTTACTTAACTCGAAAATAGCGATTTTGCCGCCAGCACCAGACAAGGGAACAGCAACACGTTCGAAATTTGCATGAAATCCGTCACATTCTCCAGGAACTTGACGAGATATGTTACGAATATTTTCGATTTGTGTACTCTTATGACCCGGAGTGCCTTTTAAATGGCGGAACTTGGAGACTCGACCAAAAACTGTTGAAGTTCTTTTTGATGGAGTTGCCGAGGTTTCATGTTTCTTGTTTCCATTTGTTGTTGTTCTCTTTGAAATGTCATCTCGTGTCAGATCACTTGCTTTACGTAAAAATTCCGGAACATTTGTCAATTTTTTTGGTTCTTCTTCCTTTATCTCACCACGTGCTTTCAGTGAATCACGGCGTCTAAATTGAACAAAAAAATATTCAAAACAAACACAAATAAAATCAATTTTATCCTTACTTCAGAGCAGGTGAAACTGCTTTTTCGTCAATTACACTCTGTGATTTTTTCTCATACATTCGTCGACGTTCTGCAATACTGCTTCTTTGGTTAGTTTGACGATCAAAACTTCCTTTATCATCAACACTGTCAATCGATGAGTCTCCAGAATCCGCTTTTTCAAACAACTAAAAATTACATTAAATTTTTAATTGAAATTCAATAATATTAAAATAAATTTATAGCAATATTAACCTCGTTAGTGTCCTCAAGCGGTGTCTGTTAGTGCATTTTATTAGTAAATGATGAGGAGGTGATTAATTTAAAATTTGTTAGTGGCAATTTTGTGTTAATTTTAGCAATAAAATAGCAAATATTTGAATTAAAAAGAAAGAAATAAAATTTTTTAAATTTTTTTGACATACCTTACGCCTTTCAGCAGTTGTTGGTCTCTTAAATATTTCATCATCAGTTTTTTGACGAATTTCCGCTACAACCGGTTCTTCTTCTGGCGTTTCATCATTTTTCTCTTCAACAACTTGCTTATTATCTTCAATTTTTGGTGATGGCTCATCAAAATAAGCCGGACGTTCAGTTGGGATCAAATCAGGTTGTGGTTGTTGCATCTCTTTTGCATCACTTGTTTCAACTCCGGGAACTTGTGGTACAGAGAAGACCTTATCAAACGAAAATTCAGATGAATTTCCGGAACTGAATGGTTTTGGTCCTAAACGAGGCTGAAAATCATTAAAAAAATCGGTTAAATGTTTATTGGGAATAATTTTAAAGTAAATATCAAAATTAAATAAGGTGATAAAAATGATACAAAACTCAATTAAATATGAAAAAAAACGTTTGTTGTACTGAAAAAATGTGTAAAATAAAATTTGTTGGTTCGTTAATTTTCGTAAAAATTGGTCTAAGGCAATTTTACAGTACAAAATTGATCGAAAACTTAATTTCTAGCCATATTTAAGGAAAAAAACTCGAAAAATGTTGTACTGAAAAATCAATTACAAGTCTACAAACTAAAAAAATGGGTAAAATTAAATCAAAATCGTTGCAAATTTCTACATTCAAAAAATGAAACTAATAAACAACAAATCCATAACACAAATTTCAAGCACCTTATACGCCGTAGTTCTTGGCTTGGGTAACGGTCTCTGAGTGGGTGAAAGCACATCTTCCTCAGTACTATTTGGGTCAGCAATGGAATTTGTACGTGATGTTCGTGGAAGTGGTTTTGGTGGAGTAACTTGTTTCATATTGCCATTAAATTCAGTTTCACTTGACGGAGGTGAATCCAATCCTTTATCTTCTTCTTCCAACGAGTCATTATTTGAACTCGAATGTCCATTTCCATTTGTCTCTGAATTATTTTTCTCATCATCGGTCTTTTCATCTTGAATTCCTTCATCTTCTTCCTTAATTGGAGTTTTCAGTTCGCACATCTCAAGTAATGGAGATTTTTCCGGCTTGCAAGTCACTTCTTTAAATTTCAATTCAAATTCGTTACGTTCAGCTTCAATTCGATTATTTTTCTCCATATCTTTGATTTTATTTTTGATTGGAACGAATGAGGGTTTAACGATGTTTTCTTGGAATGTATTTGGTTGTGTTGGGGTAACGGCTTTTTTGTGTTTATTATTGATATTTTTAATGATTTCCGTTAAATTTCCACGTAAAATCTTTACGTATTAAATTGCAGCGTGGTTGGGGAAATTATTTTTTTTGTATGAAATGTTGATATTAAAATTAAAATTAAAAAAAAATTTTACTTACCACGATAGGTTGATCTCCAAGTTCCCTCTTAGCTGGATCAAGACTCATTTTAGGAACGGCTTTGTTGACGCCATGCATCCACTGACTAGGAATTAAATCACTTTTGAATCCGACGGTGTCTGGATACAAATCGGCATGAAAATCACGATAAGTTTTTCGTGGAACTTGATACATAATTGGAATAACTGTATTTGATGTGAGTTGCATTACACGATTAACTTCACCTTCCATTACACGAAGAGCACGTTTCGGTACGAGACATGCACCTTTTGTTTGTTCACCTGAATGTCGAATACCCTCAATCAAGTAGGGATCTTTGTCAGTAACTTCCATGTAACCAATTGTTGTGTCACCTTTTCCAGCGAGGAACAACATATTTGTATCAGGATCATATAATGGCATTAAAATTCCAGTAGAACAATCTAATTCCAAGGTTTTTTCAGGAGTATTAAAATTACGCAAATCACGTATGATGACTTGTCTTAGCCGGGCTGCATCAAAACCAGTCGTCAAGATACGATTTTGATGTCCTAACCAAACAACTCGTGAATCTTTGATACTTTGATGTGAATCTCCTGTCTGAACAATTGCCGTTTGAGCTCTTGGATCTACAACTCTTATGATTTTATCCTTGCAAGTTGTTGCAAGTAATGTTCCATCAGCTTTCCAACTTACTGCTTGAATCACCTCTGGATGTTGATTGTTGCTAAAAACCTCTTTTTGTTCCGTTAAATCCCATAAATTGATGACACCAGCAGATGTTGAATACAAAAGACAATCAGCTGTAGGATGAAAACCGACTCGTTCAACACGACGTTGTTTGTGTGTAAACGTGCATTCAGGGTTAGTCAGTGAAGTTTCGAGACCTTTTTCAGGAATGTGCCAAAGTTTCACAAGACAATCTTGAGATCCAGTTGCGAGCAGTCCATCATGAAATGGTGAGAACTCGAGATCTGTAACGGTGTCGGTGTGAGCATGTAACAAAGGCATTGTCTTACTTTTACGACCACAATCATCTAATGGTAAAACCGCTAAACTGGATCCTGTTTAAAAAAATTGAATTATTTAAAAATAATCTTTCAAATAATTGGAAAAATTAAATCTTACCAGCATGATCCCAATTAAATGCCATGAATGCAGCCGATGCAGCAATATTATTACCAAAAGTCGTGTATGATCCAACGACAATATCTCGAACGCATTGTTCTGGTTTTGGAACAATCGGTGCTGCATTCTTGTATTTTGATGCTTTAAATCTCCACGCCATTGTTCACAGTTTTATTGATGTTATTATTTTTTTTATTAAGGGAAATTCACCTTACTCAGCCAAAAATCACAAATAGAGAGAATAAGTAAGTACTTTACACCGAAACAATAAAAATTATTTTAATATAGAGTAGCACTGATGATATCGTACTTCACCCCTTATCAATTTTAAGTTTCATTCACTGCGCGCTATACTGAAAGAATAACAATAAAGAATTCATATAGAAAAAAATATAAAATAAAAAAAAAATTGAATTGCATTTGATTAAAATACACAAGAATCTTAAATGAACCATAGTGCATACAATACACAATCAAAAAAATTCAACAAACTCTGCATTCATTCATATATCACACACACACACATACACATATAAACCCATACATCCATACAGATGTGTATTGTATAGAACAATAATGCAATAAATGATAAAAAATCGATAAAAAACCCTTTTTGTGAAAGATTTCCGGTGTATTGTTTTCCGGTGTCATTAGCAATTGTAACTCCCTCACACTAATAATCAATCACAAGTATGTGTCAATTATCACATAATTATTGACACTTTTATTGATAAAACTAAGAAAATGACTCATTTAAGCTCAATGAATAGAAAAAAATAATTTGCAAGGCGGTGGCCTTTGTTTGTATACGGAATATACACAAGCAAATATCTGCAAGGATATTTTAATCATAAATTTATGGTATTTTTAACAAAACTTACTTGTTTCCTTCAATTTACAGATGATCAAGACAATTTAACTAAACGAATTAGTATGTTTATTTTAATTTTCGTATTGTAATTACTATCAAATAATTTAAAGAGAATAACACAAATAACAAAGCACGACTGTATGAATGAAAAATATAAATTAATGTAAAATTTTATGATAGTGTGTGTGTTTATGTGTGTTTTTTTGAGAGAATAGTCAGGGTTGTGTTTGACATTTATTTGAATGCAAAAACAATGAGAGAATCGTTGAAAATCAGTTGATAACAATGAATGGATCAAACCCGATGAACGAAGCAGGTTTTTTATAAAGCCGAAACTAGAGACTCACATTTTGAAAGTCTAGAAATAACCATGCAATTTTAACACTTAATAGCTCCGGTGGGTCCCTCAAATCCTTACAGATATTTCAGGATTAATTATCTCGCTGGGCGTGTTTTCCAATTTTGGTTCAAAGAAAATACTCGAAAAATATCGAATTCTATTCAGTTTTTGTACACATCATTCTGTGAGGTCCCCCTGAACCCACCCCGTAATTTAAGGAATAATTTTTCAATTTTATTAAGAGTTACTTGTGCCAACTTCATGCTTTGTATCGAGATGTTGCTAAATACGAAATATTGTTTTTACTTCGGATATTCAAGCGGCTGATAAAGCTCTCACAAAGTCCTTTTCAGTTTGAATTGAAGGCTGTATGACCTGGTAGGGTCAAAGCTTCGGCCCTCTGATGATGATAACAAGTTTTCACATATCAATACTTTAGAGGATCATTTCAGCAATGAGAAAAGACACCCAGCCACGTTGATGAGATATGGTGTTCTCTTCTGAGCGTCAAACTTGGCATGGAAGTTGTCACTTGTAGACTAATTTCCATTGCTGCTGATGATCGTTCACGGGACAACTCTTGGGTTGACCGGCAATGAAGGGAATGCTATTTGAGTGGTGACCACAATAGGGCTTATTGACACAGTGGTGCCCTTGTTAAACTTAACCTAACTAACCTTGCACATGATGAACCCGAAAAATTTGAATCTTTTTGATTTATCCGATTCCAGTCAAAAAATTTAATTCTTCAAATTTTTATGTTTTTTCTCGTCTGGGTCCTCAAGACCCCATAAGCAGATTTAAGTTCTGGTCTCTCAAATTCCTAGTGAATGTTAAACTAATATATTTTTCAAAAATATTCATGAGCTTTGGTAGATTTGAAAACAAAAATTTTCAATAAAAAAAATTTAGTTCAACATAGTTCAAAACAACATAAAATTTACAGAATTAAATGAAAATTTTAACTTTAAATTAGTTCTCTCAAAATTAATCAAACAAGATAAAATTTTCAAACAAAAATTCACTTCACTGATTAAAAAATCCAAAAAAATTTGAACCGAAATTGGATTTAAAAAAATCTTGAACAATAAATAACGAACTTTTTTATTGCAACTTTTGAACTTCAATTTCAAGACTTTAAAAAAGCCAAAAAATTATAAATTTTGCAAATATTCAGTTAATATTTAATTTTCATTAAGATTTCTGTAAAAATTTATATTCATTTTAAGAAAAATCTTCATAATTTTATCAAAAATTGCTTGAAAAATTTCAACGCTCATCTGAAACAAAAACAACATGCACGATAAAAACAAATTTCATCTTTTGTAAAATGAACGAACCTTAACTTTTCATAACAAACTTTGATTCAAAATTTTTCAATGAATTCCACAATGATTTTCAATAAATTGCATATCAAAATACAAATTAAAACTTCTCAAATCATATTTTCATAAAATTTTACATTGTTTCTGTCATAAAAACTCCAAATTTCATTAAAAAATATCCCATTTAAAAATTTCATGACAACTGAAAAAAATGTGTTTCGAACTAATCATAACAAAAACAGTTAACACAAAAATAATTTTTGACGTATGTATTTATTTATAATCAAGTTTTTTTTTCAAGTAAACAAATAAAGTGGTAATTTATGTTCAAAAATGGGATTAAATTCTAAAAAAATATTTTGAAGAACTTGTTAAAGTAATTTATGATTCAAGTAAAGTAAAATCTCATGAATTTAATGAAAGTAAGTGAGAAAAAATCTGTTCATCAATTTGTAGTGAAAAATTAACTTGACTAAAATGATAAAGCAGCCATTTGCAAAAAAAAGAAAATTATTTGTTAGAAATATTTTGTTAATTTTTAAGGGAAAACTGTGAGATGATCAAGGAAAAATGAGTAAAAATTAGTGTCTCAATGATTTCCTTTTAAATTCGGATTATTCAAGGAAGATTGATGGAAGTTTCATGCAATTTATTATGGAATTAATTTTGCTCTTGACGCTCAGTAACTTTTAACACCAAAAAATATTTCATCAAATTTTTTTTCTGAATTTTATTTTGTTAAAAAATATTTCAATAATTTTTTTTTGTATTATTGACTGGTTTTTTGTATTATTCCAAGGACAAAGACAGTTGTGATGATTTTCCTGCGATGTTTGTCATTAAAATGAAAATTATCCAGAAATATTCCTGAAATTAAATTTAGATAAATCTTGTACTGGAATGCAATTTATGACGCACTTGAATTGTTATTTTTTTCTCTTATTTTTAAACAAAGACATTTCAAGCAAAACAAAATTTTTTGATGCTTTTGCATCAGAATTGAATTACAATTTTAACTAGAACTAAAAATTATTTTTTTTTCATAGTTCACTGAAGTAATTCTCTGAAATGAATAATTTAAGTCCATCAAAAGAATAAATTTGAATTGATTAAATTAGTAGTCTGATAAATTTTATTTTGAATGTGAAAGATTTTGACATGAATTTTCCATTTTTTTTCATCGATTAAATCACAAAATTAAATTGACGCAGGTGAAAGTATTTTATTTAAAAAATATAATTAGTTTTGTTTACATCATCAACATACCCGCGAAATTGTTGGTGTTTATTTTTGTTTCTACTTCTATAATATTTTGTTTAAAATTGTAAGTTGTACAATACGCGCGAATTTTTTTTATTAACTGAATGAGGTGAGATAACGAATTAGCGAGTAAAATTTAAAAAAAAATTGTATTATTTTCGTTTTTAATTAAAAAATTTTTTAAAAAAATTAAAATATTTGATTAAAGGTCAAGCCCCCACAATTTTCACTCTAATTTTTTTATCATATTGAAATTAGAAAATGTGATCGTTCGGTAGCAAGTGTTTCACTATAAATAAAATAATTTTTTGTTTTAATTATGAAAATTTATCAGGGCTTTAACTTTGAAAAAAAAATATTTGTCATCTTATAACTGTTCTTTTCTGTTCATTTAATTTTATGACACATCTTATAATACCTTAATTTGACAGTTGGCCCTGGCTTTGGGACCTAGAGCCTTAAAATGTCGTGATTAACTATTTTTTTATGTTTCTTAAAATAGATCATTTGTGCTTAATTTAACCATTTAGCATAGAACTCAAAAATTGGTTTTAAGATTCGCTCCAGATTCAAAAATTTGGCGTTAAAACCCTTGAAATTTAGTAAAATTACTCACCGTTGAGTAAAACTATACATTATCTTATGACTTGAGTTTCAGAATGTTTCCAAAATTAAAGCAAAAATTTGTATAAAGCTTCAGCGGACCAGTTCAGCAAACCAGATCATTGAGTCCGTCGGGAGAGTGCCCACAGTGGGCCAAAAATGGCTAAATTTATAAAAATTACATATTTTTGATGTTTTTCTTGCAGGTACAAACCAAAATCAAAATATTTTTTTATTGATTTGTACTTTGCAATATTTTAACTAAATATTAGTTACCAAAGAATGAATTAAATTTACAAACAGTGTTCCAAAAACAACCTAAATGGGCTAAATCTAATTTTCATTATTTTTTTGTTAGTTCAAATGGGATGATTTACAGATCGAAGAGTGTGTTAATTTATAATCAGGCCGCGAAATCCTTTCCAAGAATGCTTAAAGTTGGCCGAATGTAATGAAAATGATTTCAAATCCAACATTTTTTATAAAAAAAACCATCTTCAGTTCACTGAGAAATTTTTTACCAATTTTAATTATGATCATTTTTCAATTCTTAATTTTTGATATTAAAATTATTTTTTTATGAATTTGTACAACAAAATCAAGATTTTCAGACAATTCAAATCTAAAATAAAAAAAAACATCGATAATGACTTAATATTAAAAACCTTAAATTACTCATCTTTCAGATATGCCTGACGAAACAATTCGAGATTCATCGGAAAAACCTGAATCGATACAAAATAATACAAAAACACGTTCATCTGACATCAATGGAAAAAATAATTTAGAAACCAATGAACAATTGAATTATCTCCTTACAAATAAGGATGTCAGAGAAAAAGATACAAAAATAACCATCAATAACAACAATTCAAATCCATTAAAACCGGGATCATCCTCCGAACTTCTTGGATCGACATTTCTCCCAAATGGAGCAACTGAAAATGGACATGCGTTGCGTGCAAGTGCTCGGGTCATTCACAAACTTCGAATGGATTCTGCTCGACCAAACAGTCCTCCAATGACAGTGAACTTTGAAGGGAAAAAAGATGAAGAACTTCCCAACAGTAATGGACCTCCTGGAGGTGGTGGTAACAAGAAAAAGGAAGAACATAAAGTTAATCCGAAAACTCCAAGTCAACCGAAAGTTGCAAGTCGAATCACATGGAATAATGTGGAAAAAGATATGTTTTTTGAAGCATTAAATGAATATGGGAGAGATTTTGAAGCAATTGCAACTTATGTGAATAATAAGCAGAAAAGAAAAAATCCCACCGATTTATTTTACAAGACAAAAGATCAAGTACGAGTATTATATTATCAATTCTACCAAAAAGTATCGAAATATTTAAAGTTTTCTGATGGTGAGTCATTGAATTATTTCAATTAATGATAACATTTAACACAATATTGTTTTTTTTTTTTATTTTAATTTACAGAAGTGAAAAAAGTCCCTCAAGAATTATACGCCTTGATAAATTACGGAGAGATGCGTAAAAAGTTGATATTTATCAATGATAAAAGTTTCCTGAAATTGAGAGAACTTGTTTATAAGGGTTCTGTCACAATTCGCACAAAAGGAAAAAATATTAAAATTAAAACACCTTCATGTCGCGCACTCAGAAAGTTGAATCAACTTGAAGAATGGCAAGAAGAGATTAAATTACCTCAGAGAATTGATGTTATATTGCGTCCAGCTAACGTTGATGCATGGGGAAAAGTTCAAAGTTTAGCTCAAAATCCCCGAATTAGAACACAAGTACCTTTACAACGTCGTGTTTCAAATTTATTGCAAACACTTCAACATCGCTGGAGATCCCAAGAATTGAGATTACAGGAAAAAATAATGATATTAGAAAAAGTTCAAGTTCCAATTACGTCTAAATCGAAGACTGTTCGTGCTCATACATTTGAGAGTGAGGGAAAAAAGGAAATTTCTGAACCATTTTTGTGTTTTGCCCCACCACCAGAACAACCAATTCATCGACCAGTAGTTCATTTATCCGAGTTCTTAAGTAGTGATAGTATTTGTTTGAATTCATATGAACAACGCATCGGAGTAAGTATAAAAGGAGAATCGCTATGCTCGAATAATGTTAAACGATTGCGTCACGATAGTGGAAGTGGTGAAAAACTTTCAGGTCTAAATAACAAAAGTCCGGAACAAAAGCGACAAAAACTTGAAATTGATATTAAACCACTACCAGATTTAAGTGCAAATGATCCAGCTGAGGAATCTGACGAAAAAAATGGAAATAATCCAAATAATGATCTTCTTTTATCACCAACAAGTAGCTCACGAGATTCAAATGAACAAAATCCAGTGCTTCCAATAATTGACTCAAATTTAGATTTAATGGATTTTCGTAGCAATGACTCGATGGATTACGGACCAAAATCATATGCATGGAATGATTTGGTGGAACGAGAGGCAGTTTTAAGTGAAAACGAACTTAAAACAGATGATTCAAATGATGCTAAAGCCATGACAAGTTCAATTAAAAAAGAAATCAAATCTGAGTTGTCAGTTGATTTGTTGTGTGAAAATAACGGCATTAATCATTGTGAAAAGAAATTTGAGATCGCTAAAGTTAATAAAAAGGTGAAAAATCGAAAAAAGGATTTAAGGAAAGAGGCAACACATTTTCGACCTTTGATAAGTCAAAAAGTAATGCAGGAAATTCGTGAAGGATGGACATTGAAAAATTCCGGTGATTTAACATTCGGAGACTTGTACGTAATGTTTGGCGAAAATTCTAAATTATATCTTGAATATTCATGGGTACAAAAGCAAGAAAATGCAACAGACAATGAAAATTGTGATGTTTCATTGGATATAAAACCAGACATTTCACATGAAACTACAAAAATCGCAAAACATGAAAATATAAGTGTGAAATTGAAACAACTTTTATTGGTAGCACAGTTGCATGACAAGACAAAACGTCGTGGAAATTGTGCCTGTGGCCATATTTGTGATCACCGTAATAAGATTAATAAAACAGGGAATAGCAGTGATGTTATTTTATCACCTCAAAATAATGAGGGACTTTTTAAGCATCCAAATGTTCCAAATCGACGTTCACAGGCCATAATGAATGTGTCGGATGGAATGCGATCCCGCTTAGCAAAGCTCTATCGACCACGCACAAGACCAATTTACCCTGGAAAACAAGTTATAGTACAAAGATTGTTACCTGTACAACCAGGTGCAAATCATTCATATGGTGTCCTGGGTAAAAATGACAAAAACAAACAAATTCCCTCAACATCTACAAACAAATCACAATTAAATAGCATGCATGACCAAAATCAACATCACACAGAACAAATACAATCGGACCAGGAATGTTTAGTCACAATTCAATCAATTGACGGTGAAATAAGTCAACTTTTGACAGCCAAAATGAATCAATTAAGTGAAACAAAGACCCCAGCCGATCTTTGTAATACAGACTCATTTAAATCATTAATGGAACTGTCACTACCTGATATTTCAAGTGCTGACAACGATAAATGCACTTTATCAGATTCAGATCAACAAGAATACGTCTATCCAAATACACCTCTCATGAGTCCAATGAGAATTTTGCATGAAACACCAATCGATGATGGATACAATGTTGAAGATGTCTCATTAAGCAGTATTTTAGGACATTTAGAGAATGCATGTAATCAGGAAGATGAACAGTCTGTGAGTTCTAATTTCAATTCATGTTAAATAAACAAATTTTGATATAATTTTTTTCCATTACAGGACAACATATCAATCATCACCGAACCAAGTGTTGATTACATTGCCAGATTTGAGGATATGACAGCCGAATTACAGAACAATTAAATTTTTTTTTTGACTTTCTTTACGGAAAATAGTGATGTAAGGACACAACACATAACATTAAAACTCAGACGATGAAACTCAAAAGTATTTTTTTTTCTACTATTTAAACAGATATTTTTTTTTAAGATTAAGCAAAAAAATTATAATACCCAAAAATTTTTGATTACTAATTATATAGGATTTCATATAAAAAATATTTAATTGTTACTAGATATTATTTTTTGTTGCAAAAAAAATGTTAGCTTTCTAGTTGTATAAGACTAAAATATGACAACATTAAATTTTGATTTAATTGAAATGACTTATGATTAAATTTTAAGGGAATTCAAATTTAAATGCTGTTTAACCGTCAATTTACATTAAAAGTTTTTGTATTTTTTTTTTGATCATACCACATAAATTTTTTTTGAAAAGTAACCATAAAACCTTTGTATTCATATTCAAATAATAAAAAAATAAAATTAAGAACAAATAACAAGCAATAAAAAATAATGTAGGACATGAAAAGTAATAAAATAAAAATATTATATTAAATGTTTGCATTGTTTTCTTTATTTATTTGTTACAAAGTTGTCTCAATTCAATTATATTCAGTCTTTGTCTTAAGCGGATTCCACAACAACACTATCTTCATCGTCTTTCTTTTCTTCTGGTTTTGGTTCATCGGAGCGACCTTCTAGTTTTGGGGCTTCTGGGATAGCTCCAACAATGGCAGGTCCAGCAGGCACGACATAAGATGTTGTGTATAAAGGTTGTTGGTAGACAATTTGTGGGGCAGCTGCGTGATAAACAAGTGGCAATGGAGCAGCAGCACGGAGTTCATATTGTGTCACAACTGGAGTAATGGCTTTGTAGGCATGACCTTCCAAGGTACTGTAAGCAAAACTACCACCGATACGTTGTGATTGGACGATGGCTGAATCATCAGCTGGAGATCTGACTAAATGTGTTGCTGGAAGAATGATGGTGCTGGCTTGAGCAACAGCGAATAATGCAATGAAGGCAATGAAAAATTTCATCTACAAAAAGCAAATGAAACGTTTTTATGTTAAAGCACGCTTAAATTAGTTTCGAATTCTTACCTTTACTCGTTTTGTGGTTTTGTCTTGTTAACTTTTCTACAATTGAATAACAATTGAAGGCACACAATAAATGACATGCCTATTTATACATTTTTTTTATTCTACTGAAACTAGCTAATCTTTCTAGATCAGGTTTTTTCAGATCCAGCACCAGAATAGAGCAAAATATTATATTCAGATTTTTTTTTTATCATTTTTTTATATTAAATTCCTTATATGTGTACATCAATTATTTTACTTGCCGATAACTACGAGCACATACTTTTATCAAGAAGAAGAAAAACATTTTAAATTGTAACGAGTTGAATGTTGTCATTGTTAATGCATTTTCTTGGAAAAAAATGCACTATTAGAGATGGTTTGTTCGCTGCCACTTCGTAATGGTCCATTAAATTAAATAAATCGCTTGGTCACTTTTAGCAAATCGCTTGGTCACTTTTAGCAAATTGATAGGTCAATGTTAGCAAAGTGTAAGGTCAGACTAAGCAAATTCATAGTTCACGTTTAGCAAAATGCTAGAGCATTTTAAGTAAATTAATAAGTCAGTGAATCGAGTTCCATCGAAATGCACTTTTCTTAACCACTCATTGGTTGGATTTTCTCATTTTTTTTTATTATGAATATCTCAAAGGGTTTCGGTGTAATTTTTCTCTGTGTTTAAATAAAAATATACTTGATCCTACCTACATGCAGTTTTGCTCTGCATATTTGAAACAAGATCCAATGATATGCGATCGTATTAAAATCACCATGGTTCACAAAGAAGAGTAATTTTTACAAAATTAACCCATAATGAGCTTATCACCCAATTTTCGATATCAAACAGAATATTCATAAATTTAGCTTAAAAAATAAGCTCGATTTGCTTTAAAAATTTATCCCAGAAACAATAGTGCAGGACTTAATGGGTTAAAATTTTATATATTATTGTTAAATGATAAAACAAAATTGGCAGTAAAATGAAATGATGTGATAAATAGCACAATTGAACTACAAAATGATAATTTTCTTACTCCATTTAATAGATTCTAAAAAAGATTCGGTATTTTATCGGTATTTTCAATCATAATAATAAAAAAAAACTCGTCTAGAAACTTCTTTTAATGTATCAATTAATTTTTTTTTCTCCCATTAATTTACCATCATCCCATAGTGAGCATAGTCAATTCAACTGGACCAGTTCTCCTTACATTAACAGAATATTTTATCATAATAAAAGTATGATTTTGCGAGTTGAAAATCCTTTGCCACACCCGATAATTACCTTCAGGTACAAGGTCAGGCAGAATTTCACTCAAATGTTCATTGAAATCCCAATTCAACCAATTATAAGCCCCATTCAGCGGACATCCATCTTTTATGCTAGGAAAATGTTCAGTAAATTGTTGACCCATCACATTCAAATAACTATTTTTCTTATCATTTAAGTGACACAAATCGAGTGTTTCATTTATCATATAGAGAAAATATCGGCCATTTTGGTTGCGATAGAAATTTTGAATTGAAATCTGGAAAATTTAATCAATGAAAAAAAAAACAACGAATTTCATCTTTAAAATTCTTACAAATGCGTCTGTGATATTATTAGCGATCCAAAATACATTTAAAATTCCATTTTTGCCACGAATTGCCTTGACATTACACGTTAAATTTGAAATGTGATTTGAGTCAACATCCGAACACTCAACTTGTTTCATCTGAATGTAAAAATTTGGCTTGTCTCGGCAGTAAAAACAGTGAATTTGGCAAAATCCTATATAAAATGTGAAAATAATTGAAATAAAATTCATTTTTATTCTATTAAAAGTATCAAAAATATTTTTTGACTGTCTTGTATAATGGATATATATGTACTAAAAGTTTAATTGAAATTTGAGCAAATAGGTTACTGATGATATTAAAATTGTTCATTGATTCATTATTTTGATGAGATCTAAACAAAATATTTAATGTCGATGCTCAATTTTTTCCATTAGGGCTTCCGTGTGACTGGATTAAAATTAGAATTGGTGCAATATAATTTTTTTTATTTTTTTAATCAATTAGGCCGCGACAAATGAAAATCGAAAGTTTTGTCCTAATCCAATAACATGTTAGATGGGGGGGGCCAAAAAAAAAAAAAAAAGTTCTTCTTGCAGATTATGTTTTTAAGGCAATTTCTTTCAAATAATACTAAGAACAGACGTATAATCGCTCACATTTTTAATTAATTGCCTTTTCATAATGTTTTTTGTAAGATTTACAAAGAAATCATTCCGAAATTCAAAAAACCTATTTTAAAAAATTTGACCGTTAAAAATTTTCGATTTTAAAATTTTGCAAAAGGAATTTCAATTAGATTTTTTTGGTTTATTTAGTTTTTTTCAGGCTAATTCACCACAATAACGTAATAATTACTTAAAAATTGCTAAAATTTTCTAAAAAACATGAATTTTCAATTGAAAATCCTGTTAAAAAAAAATTTTTTTTTTTTTATGCCCCACGTATTTTTTGACTTTTCAAAAGGGGCATCGGACAAAACTTTTGAAATTCATTTGTCGCGGCCTTAACATCTTTTTTGTTTAATAAAATACAAGAAGCATTTCCTATCTTAATTCTTAATAATAAAATAAGCTTTCATTAACACACCCATTTTATTATTAATTCTATGGATTATTTTATGTATTTCATTTGAATAACTTGAATTTATTTTTTCAAGGTCATATCTCTGGAAATAATTCTTAGCGCACGTCTTATTTGCATTTTATTTAGCGAAGTGCTTCACAGTGCGATGAAAAAAACTTTTTTAGGATCATCCTTGTGAAAAATTACAAAGAAAATCTGAATCATGATCTGAGATATCAGAATGGCATCATGAGTTTTAAGGAAATCAGGTATGAAGAAATTTTGTCGACTTAAATTAATCCACCAAACATTTTCTTGACAGTCTCGTCGCAGTATGTGATTGAATTCAGCATAATAAAAAACTACATTTTACTTAAAGTAAGACATAATAATAAAAAAATATAAATAAAATAAAAACAAGTTATAATGTGATCTAATTGCGATCATATTGTATTTACTTACTAGGGCAAGTAGGAACAACAACATCAAATATCACAATGGTAAATACTAGAAATGTGTAAAATAATGAGATTATTGAACTTCAAGCATTAGTTAATGTGTGTTTTGTTGCGGTGATCATGAAACAGGTTTTATTTCATTTTTTTATCATTTTCTTATGTTTTGCATATTTTGAGCGCATTTCGCGTTGATTTGAAAAAAAAAATGCACACTCAAGCTCCGTCCGTCTACAAATGTCAAAATTTTCAGAAAAAAATTTCGGCAAAAGTCAATTAGGCTTCTTCAAATCAACATTCAACTCTATTGTGTCTTATTTTAGACTAAATAATGCTCTTAGATGACAGTATAAAATCTTTGGTCGATCCTTAGGCTTAAGGTTTGGCGTTTACTATGAAAACTACGGCAAAAATAGTATAAAAACAGAAGGACCCTATGGGACCGCAGTGAAACCTTGTTGACCCTATTCAAACTTAACATCCTATGTATTTTTGAGAGAAATAAGGTTAAGCAATTTATGGTCTGTTTCCTGGTTTGTATGAAGTAAAAGAGGCTCTACTCAATTCAAACACTGCACTGGGAAAACTTGGTGTAGCATTTAGATCTGCAGAGGCAGCTTTCAATAGGGATAAATTAGACATGGAAGAAATAGAGGATCAAGACTTTATACCCAAAACTTCTGATGAATCGGAAGTTGATGAAGGTGAAAGTGAAGTTGAAAGTGAAGATTGGTCTAAAAATGAGGAAAAAATTGATTCATATTGTAACCCTTGTTACTTTGTTCTTATACAACCGCCACCCATCGCACGCACACACTCTCACACTACCAGATACTCACAACATCTTTCAATAAAAGTTTTTAGTCTTTAAGATAATCTCAATCAGATCGGACATATGTCCATTAAAATTCAATAAAATCATTTAAAATTATAAAAACTCTGCATTTTAATTATTAACATTCGTTACAATATGATGAGAATAATAAGTTAGAAACATAAATAAAATACCATAAACTACTAAAAAAAATATTCAAATATTAAAAAATATTCAAATTAGTAAAATAAACAAAAATAATGCAATTGAAATTTATTTTGAAAATTTTTAACGGTAAAATTTATTCAAATTATTTTGATGAACTTTTGAGTGTGGCGAAATCATGATTGTTCAATTCAATGATTTTCTTTTTTTTGCAATATGTAAGGAAAAACAAAGTCAAAAATGAAACAAACAAATTAAGCAATTTTACGTCTGCTTTAAGTGTAATTTGAAAGAAATTACCTTAAAAACCAAGACTGCGAGAGTTCCCTCCTTGGGGGACAAAGTTAGGAGAAAACTTTTGAATTAAATTTGTCACGGCTTATTTGTGGAATATATTTTAGCACACTTGACTTCAACTTGAATTTCAAAATATTGCATTCGATATATGGAAATGCGCTCGTGTTAAGCATTCACGATTACGTTCTACATTTTTTTTTGAACAAAAGATGAAGAACACACCCAAATCAAAGAAGATTATCAATAAAATTTTATTTTCTAGTAGCTTGTCTTATCAATGACCTAATATTAGAATTGAATTGTTTGAATAATTTATTTATGATTCACTTTTTTTTTGTAATCTTTCTTATCATCGGAATCATATCTGATACCATACATTTTAACAATTTTTTTTGTTTTTAAAATAAATATTTATTTTTTTTTATCTTTTATCATGATTAGAAGCCCGGGTTGTAGATAAGCGTAAAAATAATGTTAAATTAATTGTGATTCTAATCAGTTTCGGGTTGGGAGTCGTCGAGTCAATACAATTTAAGTTAAAATTTTACAAAAAAAATGAATAAGACACGAATTTTGTTAATTTCAATTCTAATTTTTGGGTATTGGATGTTTGCACAAGCATTTGATCCAAAAGATGGGTATCCAAGGAGTAAATATAGTCGGAGACGTGACAATATTACCATTGATACAAATTCAAATGAAGAAACAGAGGAAAAAAATGAGTTAGAGGAAACTGATTTTGCGAATGTATACGAATGTGGAGCACAAACAGCTGAAAATCATCCATGGATTGCGGTTTTGGAGCATACAGATCCAACAGGAAAATCAAAGAAAAGGACTTTGAGTAAAGGTGTTTTGATTGGACCACAACATGTCCTCACAACAGTCTCAAGTATTCATAATTCACATCCATTTTGGGTCATTTCTGGTGTCAGGTAAGTTTTAAATTTTGAATATTTAAGATTAAAGTAATAAAAAAAAATATTTTATAGATTAGGTGATTCTCCAACGTGGGCTATAGATAACATGGAACATAATTCTAGTCGTGTAGTTCGTCGTGATATCGAAGAAGTTTACATACACGAAAAAAAAGATATTGCTCTGATAAAACTTACGCAACGCGTGAAAATAACAGATAACATTAAACCAATTTGCCTACCAAAACAGGGACATTATGAATTTCGTGAACTTCATCTTCACATCTGTAAACGCATCAAAGGAGTTCCACTTAAAAAACAAGCTCGAATTATTGTTGCTCAAGTAACTCCCGTGGCACCACATGATTGCACTATTATGTTCCAAAGACAACATGCCACTTTGACCCCCAGTGAATTTTGTGCATGGGATGAAAATGGTGATACGTGCACAGGAGATTTGGGAGGACCCGTGATTGGAAAACATAATGGAAGATTTTATGTTACCGGATTAAAATCGTATGCTTTGACCTCGATGAATTTGAATGAAGACGCGATGCCAGGCGTGTATACCAAAGTTGGATCACACATTAAATGGATTAGAGAATTGATGAATAATAATGTTTAGTTTCTTATCAAAAAATATTTGTAGTATGTAGAGTGTAGAGAAACCTTTCAATAAATGAGTAAAAACAGATTTTGTCTCATAACTTTTGAGAGAATTACGCACAAAGGTCACCATAATCGTGAATTTTTGAATAATTTAACTCAATTCAAAATCAGTTGCGTATTAAAATTCATAAACATGACATTTAATTTTATTTCCCTTATTTTCTTGGCCTTATTCCTGAACGGAAATGCATTTCCACAAGTTTATAATCACAATCAAATCGAAACAACAGAAGAACCTGAAATTAAACCTGGTTTTAATTTAAAAATCGATAATGAACCTGTGGCACATATTCCACAAAATAAACATTTACAAATTGGTGAATGTGAGGCAATTCAAAGTAAGCAAGATCAGGATTCTGTCATTGTCTATACTGATCATACAATAATAGAAAATGAGGGTCCAAGTACATTGAATGGTACAATTGAGGTAGGTTTTGGAGATTGATTTCACAATAAAAAAAAAAAAATAAAGTTTATTTACTATTAACTGATAAGGTTTATGTTGATGCTCCAGTCAAAATAACATGTATCAAGGTCATAAACCAAAATGAAGATGATAATGAAGCTGCGATACCGGGCTACAATTCAGGTGGAATTGGATTTAATTGGGTAAGCAAAAAATATTATTATAAAAAAATATAAAAAAAATCCGCTCCCGGCTGGGTTCGAACCAGCGACCTTTCGGTTAACAGCCGAACGCACTGCCTGCTGTGCAACGGAAGCTGTTGAAACTAATGTGGGTCAGTGTCAATGTCGTTGTCTTTTGGCGCGAATCCAGAACATTGAATTGTTATCAGCACAAACTATGAATTAGAATTAATATTTTATTTATTTTTAAATTTTTCAGGTGTTCATTGATGTCTTCTGCAAATACAGTAAAGGGTTTGATTTTTATATCGAAATATGGGGAAAATACACCAAAACAGAACAAGATACCAACACAATTTAAATAAAAAATACTTCTGTAAATTAATTTTAATGCCGCATGATAAATTTATTTTTGTAAGAATATTTTTAATGAGTAACACGAGAATTTAACGGATTAAATGAAAGAAAGAAGTGAAATAATAAATTTGCATAAAACATTTACCTGAATTCATCAACGGTTTTATAAATTCATACGAAAATTGAAATGAATCACAGGAACCACATCACAATGTAAAAAATAATTTTCTGGGATCTTGAATTCTTATGATCAAAATCGAGATAAAATTCAATAAAAAAATTAGTTAAAAACAATTTTTCCTAAGATAAGACTTTTCGTTTTTTTATAATTTTTTAAAAAATTGACCACCTGTGTATAAAAAATGATACCAGCGCCAAGCAGTCTCACACGATGAATAAACAAAAAAAACGCGAATATTGAATAAAATCCATTAATAATTCAAAGGAGTCGTTAAACTCTCTTCTAAGGTTACACGTTTACATATTTGAAGGTTAAAACTCTCTAATCTGGTTCTAAAATTGATACATTTTTAAAGTATTTTTTATTTTATTATTAATTAAAAAAAAACGTTAAAATATGTAAGTAGAATATACCAGATATTTAAACTACTATCATAAAATTCTTAGAGAAAAAAATAAATTAAATGAAATAAAATCGATTTTTTTATATGAGACACGTGAAATTTACCATATTATCAACCTGTTTTTCATCTTTCTCACTTACGGAACATCAAACAGATATTTTTTATGAGTAAGTCACTTTGTTCTAAAAAATTCAGAAGAGAACGTGCACATTAAACTCACATTACTTTACACGGGACAGTCACCAAGTCTGTAAAATCATCAAAACACACACGTTAATGTCCATTTGAAATCTGAGTAGAAAAACAATAAAAAAATAAAGAGAATTTAAACCAGAAAAGAAGTTGTTTTTTTCGGCAAAAATTTGGTGGGGTACAAAAATCAAGTATCATCGAAGGGGAAATTACATAACCATTTATTATATAAATACAAGTAAATTTAGTCACAGGCGATTTTTTAGCAAAACTTAGTCCAAAGTGTTAAAATCACAAAATTCGACTAACAAATTTTTCTACCGTTTAAGGTGCAGGACTTATTTTTATTTGAGAAAAATAAGTGCAAAATTTTTCAGTGAAATTAAATCAGTGAACCTTGAAAAGTGAAATTAAAATTTTAAAAACTTTGGACTAGTATTAAAAGTTAATTTAAAAAAAAACTTGAATAAAATTTAAAAAGAAAATCGATAAAATGAGAAAAGTAAGTGATTTTATAAAATTTTTTTAAAAGTGTGAATATCTCTAATTTAATTCTTCATATAAGATAATAAGTCTCTTGATAATTGCTCTTGATTATGTCATTCAAATAAGATCATCATCAAAATATCGTTCAAAAATGAAAATTTGAACTTAATTGTAGGATTATGTAAATTTTTATAATATTTTATTGATAAGATATTGGAAGTTTCATTGATACAAAATTTTATATCATTTTGATTATGGAATTAAAAAAAAAACACAATTCAAATGACTTAAAATTAAAATCCGGATCATGTGATCCTTGTTTTTTATTATAACATAAAATTTATGTTTACATGTTAACATTTCATATCATATAGAATTAAATTTTATTTTTAAAATAAAAATATTCAAAAAAAATGTTAAAAATAGAATTTGAGGCTCATTAATGTAAAACTTGGAACTAATAATAATTGAGACAGAAAAAGTTTTGGAATTTAAATGGCCTAACAGATCGTCACTTTAGATGAATTTGAGAACTAAGTATTTTTTTTTGAACTACTCTAATGAAAACAAGAGATTGAAATTAAAATTTGTAAAATCATGCCAAAAATTCAGGTAGCAAAACACTTAAAATAATGTTCAGCAAAGTTGAAGATCTTTTAAAAATCTACAAATTTCTCATACAAAATTTTTGTGAAAAACGAGGTTAAGTTTTACGTCCAGGTCATCAAGGGGTATCAAAAATGGGTATATTACAGTTCATTGTCTGAAATTTTCAACATTTTCCGAGTTGTTGTTCTACGAGCTCAGGAATTCAATTTTCATTTAAAATACCAAGTTATCACAATTCTGAACTCATTTTTACGAGAAAACCTTCTTTTAGGAAGTGAATTCGAAAAAAACATATTTTCTCGCTGGAAATAAATTAAAATTGCTCTTTAGATGAATTCCCACAGCCCCATTAGATAAAGATAATCATAGAGAACATGTGCTTATGTTTACAGTAGTTAGCCCTGAAAAATAAACTAAACAAAACATTAACCCTTTACCTTTGAATGTGAAACCGGTTCATATTAGCCGGTCATCTATGGTTACTTGAGGAATGTCATTAATCATATTTCTCTTCTCTTTTTATTAATTGAATCATATTTACGTCATATTCCTGGATTTATTTTATACTAGATTTCAATTCATGGAAATCACAACTAATAATAAAAATAGCTGAGACCTAAATAAAAAACAACCAACAAAGGGCTTGTTGATTTAAAATAGACTTCAACCTGTTTCAAAACATAGTAGTAATTACAATAATAATGTAATTTCTCATCGTTTCTAATATTTTAATCTCAAATTTGAATTTTAACCATAAAAACATAAAAAAAATTAACAAGTAAAACTTCTATAACTTGTTCCTACACACGCATCATCATAAACAAACATATTTTTATTGTTATAAATTTTCTTGTTTTTTTTTTAATTTAATTGATATCTTGAAGATGGAAAGAATATTATTGTATTTAACATTTGAATGAATCAGAAACATTAACATTTTGGTGGTTGACCTCTGATGAGTGAGACTCTGTCAACAGTAAAACAATATAAAGGAATTAAAACGGGTCAAGAGTTCATTCAAATATGTATGTCACATTATAAAAAACACTATGGAAAAAAAATCCATAAAATATTATCAGCCTCTGAATGAGTACCAATAAAACACCTGACACAACAAACACATTGTAAGAAATTAAGAATATAATTTAAATATTTAAAGAAGTCAAAGCCAAAAAAAAAATATAAACCTGTATTTTATATTGAAGTTAAATACAGAAAATTTGATCAATTGGAAGATGTTAAAGGAGAAGAAGAACAGGTCCATAAAATATTGAAATAAAATAAATGTTTGATACATAAATAAAGATTAATAGACAAATAATGTCACATAATGTTGTAGGCATAAAAGTGATCTAAAAAGAACGTTCATCACAAAAGAACAAAACTTAATAAATAAGTTAGTTTTATCTTATTTGAATATTAATTTATTATTCGCATCTCTTTAGAATTCGTTATTAGATATTTTTTTTTTCATTTTGCTACAAATTTAAAATTTGAGCCAATTCTGGTAAAATTTTAATATTATTGTGCCTCATTGTGTCTCTCCGATAGAGTTGGTGTCAGAGACCTCTTCTTCGGCTACCTTGTGGGTCGTTTTTTTTCTAGAGTGGAGTGCACTCGACCTATAAGATCTTTTATGCTTCTCCTTACGAAAGTTCTCCTTCAATAGTTACAATTCGTCAAAAAAATTTAAGATTAATTTTGGATTTGTGCAAACTACAGTAACGGGAGATAGAAAGCCCTTCCTTAAATAGCGAATCCACACTTTAGCCAAGGCTTTACACTCACAGGGGATGTGCTTTGATGTTTCATGCTCTTTTATGCAGGGCCTGCAGGTGCTTAAATTACTCCTTCCTATATTTTTAAGATGACTACGCAAAAAGCAGTTTGCTGATGTCTTTTTTGTCCAATTGTAATATCATTTCTGATCTTTCCTTTGAACAGTTCACTAACTCTTTGGATTGTGAAGATGTTGGTATACTTTGATGGTATAATTTCATCTGTTTTTCCACCCATTCTGACATAAGTTTTTTGAAATAGCTCAGACTTACTTCGCAAAAGGGCTCAGGGCCAATAAATTTCCCTTCAGCTTCCTTCCTTGCCAGTTCATTACCTTCGATCCCTTCATGACCTGACACCCACATCAATGTGATCTGACGTACGATTTAAAGATGTTAAATTTTACCAGTTTACAATACACTTAGGAGCAACAAAAACATCCTTAGCACATTTTTAGCTGCACCATCGATGCTCACCACACCTTAGATAGACTTCACCTGATTGTGTAGCCAATTCCTTAGTACATACCTTTAAAAATAATCAAAGAATACGCTGAAAAACGTTTACAACTTTAATGAACATTATTAGCTTAAGATAAACGTTCAAAATCGTGAGAAATGCGCTACTTTATACCACACATTTATTTTTTCATTTCATGTGTGGTATTCTTTTATCTTAAAATCGTCTTTCCTACCACGAATAATTTTGTTGTTAAATTTGGAAATGTTAACAAGGAACAGGTTGAAATGATATGTTAATTTGAATAATTCTTATGTAAAGGGTTTTAAATTACCATAAAATTTAGAATGGTCCATTCATTAAAATCTAAAACTTCTTTCATTTTTTTTTCAAAATAACCTTGAAAATGCACCTTCCTACTTCTAAAACTGTAATTTGAGAACTTTCAAATAGTATTCGCGCAAAAAAAAACCTAACAAAATTTATCAATAAAATACACCTGATGTCTACCTGTTAAGGAAATACGACTATCACGCCTACAAAAGTTATCATGTCTCATAAATTCTTCTAAAACACAATAAATTTGATATATTATCACGATGATCCATATTTCTTTTATAAACTCTGAATAGTAATTTTCACACCCTGTTCTTTTCTTCTACTGATTATCATAAAAGTTAATCGTAATCCATTTTTGTTGATCGACTAATGTTAAACAATGATGTTCCATTAATTGTGAGTGATAAACGTGATCCATTTATTTTAATGTGTCAAAAACTTTTTTTTTCCTTCTAAACGCTGTATCATAATTTGCATGTTAAGATAATAAAAATAAAAAATAATGATTTGACTAATCATTGTCAAAGTATTTTTTTTTTCATTCAACTTTTTGATTTTTCAATATTGATCCAATTTTTATTTTTTTTTATTTGATTTGAAAATTGAATCAAAGTGGGTGATATTGCTCTTAAAACTTTTACTCATGCTGATATGATGTTAAATTTGTTTATTAATCACCATATTTACATATTAAGCGTATAACTAATTAGTTACAAATTAGGTGGTGATTGTGCTGAAATTCAAGTCAAAAAATTCACACTCTGTTCAATATTGAATATTGCATATTTTTGATTCACAATAAAAAAAAAATAATAGGAAATTGGTTTGAAATACATCTAAAATGTATTTTGTTGAATCAAAATTTATGGGTTTGACAGTCGATAATGATTTAAAATCAAAACAGTTTATTGAACAGTCAAAAAAAAAGTCCATGCAAAAAGATAACAATAAAATTATTTTTATAACTTTATCTTTTTTTTTGTGATATTTTGAAAAGGTTCAAGGTAGACATCCATTAAAATATCATTTGAATTTCATTCGACGATTAACTTTGATGGATAAAATTCAGTTCGGTATATTTAATCTTTTTGATTGAAATCATTTATATCGATTATTAACAGAAAAATGATTTCCTTTAATAAAAATTTTTGGGTGATAAGCGTGCCACGAGATAAATTATTGATATTGATTGAAATAAAGCAGATTAGACATGGCTATTATTTAAGGATTAATTTTAAAATAGATTTATTCTTAATAAATTCAAGTAATTCAGAAGTCTAAGCCTTATAAGTGGGTGTGATAAATTGCATGAATCTCATGATATTGATAGATTTTGCTAATTAAATTAGAGAAAAACCGTATTATCCATAAATTTATTTGAAAAAAAAATCATCCATATAAGATTACATTTTTTATAATACTTTTATATTAGGTCACATCTAAAAATGGAAGTCAAGTAAAACGTCGCTACAGCCTTTTCGGGCCATTGTAGACCCATAGTTTCTTCTGAAACTATGTCTTATTTTCATGCGCGGAGGTAGCCTCATCATTAGAATTTTTGATTTTCATATAAAAAAATAGAGTTGCCGAACAACTTTTGGTTTAAAATACCGGTTTTTCAACAAAAATCAAAAAATTTCCACAAATTTCCCGGAAAATTAAAAAAAAAATTATATCACTAAAATCCTCTGAAAATAAGCTACAACTTTGCTGAAGACACCAAAGACCTAGGACGAACTTGAAAAAAATTTTTTTTTCCATACACATGAATTCTCTTATTATAATACTTTTATATTAGGTCACATCTAAAAATGGAAGTCAAGTAAAACGTCGCTACAGCCTTTTCGGGCCATTGTAGACCCATAGTTTCTTCTGAAACTATGTCTTATTTTCATGCGCGGAGGTAGCCTCATCATTAGAATTTTTGATTTTCA
>LN483709.1:155506-238194 GCA_900002565.1 Culicoides sonorensis | reverse complement strand
GATCTTAATTCGGTTAATTTTACGAAAAATAAAACTAAAAAGTCAAAAATAAAAAAAATATAAAAAAAATCATAAAAAGTGTGCCTTGTCCTCAAGAAGTTATTAACTTCTAAAATAAACTTTTATGAGGAAAGGGGGTGGCTAACTAAAAAGTAAAAAACAAGAAGTTTTCAAGCAAAAAAAAATATTTGTGATAACAGCTTCACAAAGTTTTTAAAAGTTGAATTTTTTATTGAGTCTGATTTTGCTATGTGAGAAAAACCTAAGGTCTTTACAACTATACTTCCTGTTAATACTCAAAATTCAACTTTTAAAAACTTTGTGAAGCTGTTATCACAAATATTTTTTTTTGCTTGAAAACTTCTTGTTTTTTACTTTTTAGTTAGCCACCCCCTTTCCTCATAAAAGTTTATTTTAGAAGTTAATAACTTCTTGAGGACAAGGCACACTTTTTATGATTTTTTTTATATTTTTTTTTGTTTATGTTTTTGGATAAAAGAACAGACAAAACCACTAATGATTTAAAATGAGCCACTCCTTTTTTTATTAATAAAAATTTAATATTCTAAATAAAAAATACAGATGCTTCCCAACAGGTGAATTTTGTTTTTTTTTTATTTCATTGATTATAATTCCAGTTAGTGTAGAAATTTGTTAACATTATTACTGTAAAAGATATTCATCAATAAAATTGATCTCCCACAGTTTTCAGGTTAAATTGAAAAAAAAACGTGCTAAAATGATAACAGTCTAAAATTTTGAAACAAAGTGGAATAAGGATAACATAGAAACATTTAGAGGAGAAGAAACAGCAAGAATCGAATTTTTTATGAGTCACATTTTCAAAAGATTATATTAAAATGATCAGACACGCTTTTATTCGATTTTGCATGTGTTTTAACGTTTCACTTTGTTTCAGAAGTTACGAAGATGGGTAATGAAAGCTTCTATTCATCAATAAATGATCAAGGTTTCTTAAAACAATATTCGATATTAATATATTTTTTTGCCAACAATGCCTATTTTTACTAGCTTGAATCACACAGAGTTCACATTTTAAAGCCTACTCCTATGCACTGATGGTTTTCTTTGTTTCCTCAGTCCACCATCAAGCTTCTGTATTTACTCTTAATAGACCCTTAGAAAGACCTAGGTATTGACGTGTTTTGATTAAACAGCCATCCTTAAATGCAAGCCTTAGTTCGTTGGAGTTAAGACAATCAGCAGCTTCAATAAAGAAGTTTAACCCATCTTTTAGCTCAATAAGAAATACCTCTCTACAACGTTCATCTAAGTTGATCTAATTTACCTTCTCAACTGGTTTTGGTGCTCTTCGTGGTGATGTGCTTCTGATGTTCATGTCTGCAACTAATAAACGATGCTGTGAAACGAATGATTCGCAAAAGATGACATTACAGCCTTTCATCTTCTTTTTCATTTCGTTGCTGCTTATAAGGTAGTCATTTTGTGTATTATTGCAGCCATTACTGTATGTGATGAGATGTTTTTCATATTTTGAGCATGGGGTTGAGGAGTGTAAGTCCATAAGACTTGGCAAACTCTAACATTTCTTCTCCTTCGTCATTGATTGTTCCGTAGCCAAATGTTTCGTCAAAGAATGCTGTCACATGTGCCTTTTTATACAAGTTAACTGAAGAATTGGAAGATTTTAATTTTGATTGTATATTTTATTTCTTTTTCTTTCCTGTATGCCATAATTTTTCTTACTTGTTTGCTATCTCTTTCACACCTCTCGATCAGTTGTTGTACTATTTCCCATCTCTCAACATCGTTACCCATCATTTTAATCTTCTTCTTGTTTTGGGATCTCCCACAACTCATGAACACCGCGTTATTCAAGTCCTCGAGAGACAATTGTTGAAAGTAACGGAACGAATAAGCTTCCTAGAATTGATACTCTGAGGCTTAACCTTACGTAATTGTTTAGCTACAAGGCTCTGGGTACTGATAGGATTAGAAGAAGAAAACTTTTCTCTGTCTTTCTCGCGTTCTAAGTAACCCCACTCCCTGCATAGTGCCAGCAGACACTATTGGAGACCGCGTGCTTCTCTTTTCCTTGCTCCTAATGGAAAACTACAGCATTTCTTATTACCGTTAAGAGGTTTAAATACGTAGGAAATTGGAATTAAAAAAAAAATAAAATTTAATGAAATATTTAAAAAAAAAATGAAAACAAAAAGAATGAATGACCTTAAAAATATTTAAAAATAAATCGTAATGTGACGAGACGAGACACAATGTAAGAATTTTGATAATGATCTTTATAAACAAACAATAAACAGGATAATAACTTTTAAAGTCACCTGGTCAAGTGCCAAAATCAAAACTCATCTTCCATGCTAATAATCATTATAAAATACTATTAATATAAATTCTAGATAATATCAAATAAAACAGGTTAACATTTGACAGTACATCATAAAATCTTAGAACTAATGAATTTTGACCTGATTATTTATTTGTTTTAATTTTATTTTATATCATAAAACTGTTAACTGTTATCAACGATCTTCATGATAAATTTTTGCAAGGCTACTGTTAATTAATTAATTAATTTGAATTTTCTTCATAAATTTGTTTCAAATTATTTCCTGCTTATTGAATTTCGATAATTTGTCGAACTTGTTGATAGATTTTTTTTTTTAAGTAATTATAAAATGCCATTAATCTCAGCATGTATTTAATTTTGGTGTTCTGTATTTGGTTAGTTATCAGATAATTTAAATCTATGTTCTTAATTATCATCACTTAAATTTTTTCATTGACTAGGTATATTGGCTACCAACTTGAATAATTAATTATTCATAAAATGGAAAGCGTTCGTTACAAATTTAGTATTATAATGAATATTGATATTTGAATTTCAAGGATGATGTTGAATTAAAGAAAATAGTTCAAAACACTTGTGCTCTAATGCATCCATTCAAGTTCGACTTGATTCGAACTCGTGTCTGTAAATCAAACAAAGAAAGAACTTGTTGAATTACCAAATTATTTTATTTATATTTTGATACATCACCTAACATAAATCTTCTTTTATCAAAAATCAAAAAAAATACCGTGAAATATTGTTCTGTCCCAATTAAATCATATCAAGTTTTGTACCAAAAGAACGTTTATTCTCGTTTTTTTTGGCCATACAGTTAAATTTATGCACATAATTAGTAAATAAAAAAATTATATAATATAATAAATATAAATAATAATAAAAACAAGAACCTGTCCTTGATGATAGCCAAATTTGAGAAGTCACGTTCAAAGAATCGCAGAAAGATCCGTTGGATGATTAGAATACACAAAAATAATGAATTTGATCTAAATTTTTATTTAATATTTTTCATATAACTCGATAAACTGGTCCAGTATTAAAAATTATAATTTATTGCTTCAGTCATTTATCAAAAAAAAGATGTTTAATTTAATGATGTACTTCAAAATTTGATATCAAGTTCATAAATTTGTAAGAAATCAATGATTTTAAAGATTCTCACGCTTACACGTTTTAGATATAAAATAAAATTAATTTAAACATGCATTTCTTTGGTAATAAATTTGATTTTTTATTGGACTAATTATTTTAATTTTTATGTTATTATAAAATTAAATTTAAAAGGGTTTGATGTTTTTTTTATGGGGCACACGTGGATCATTTTCATTTTATCAGTATTAAGTTTATGAGATCTTTGATTAATTTTTGTTTCAAATTTTTTTTTGTCATTTCAGTTTGCAGGAATTTGTTTGTTTGTTACACTGCTGAGTTATGTGAATTGTCGCAAAATTGTAATCAAATCAGGACCTGATCCAAATGAGCCACTGTTCGAAAATGAAAATTTCATTTTCTCAAAGGATATTAAGGATACCAAAAATCCAACTATTTTCACTGGAGATGTCATGAAATCCAGAGTTAGTGAATCATTGAATCAGAGAACAAAGGAAAAGGCTCATTTCGCGTAAGTTGTTACAAAATTACAACATTTACATTGAATTTTCATTATTTTATTTGAATAGTTATGGGACAGCAAACGGTATCGAAGTTGAATCTGTTGGAAAGGTCAAAGAGACATCTGATGGTAAAAAAGCTTTTGTCGTGAGTGGATCATATTCCTATACTGGTGCTGATGGCAAACGTTATCGTGTTAGATACACAGCCGACGAATTTGGATACCATCCAAAGACTGAATTGGAACTTGATTTTCCAGAGTAAGTTTCCTTATAACGTTTACGATGAATTGGAAATATTTAAATTTTTTTTTGTCTTATAGTGTTGACACACGCCAAGGACGTACTGAAAAGAAACAACCCGATAGAACTTATTTACCTCCATCAACACCATCACGAACTTATCTTCCACCTGCTCCAACAAAACCAAGTCGAGTTTATGTGCCTGGCAGAAGTGGTTAAACTCAATAATTGATGTTCCATTGTGCAAAAAAAGTAAAAGAATTCTAAATTAATATTTTTTGTTTAATTTTAAGAACTAAACAGATTCCTATTGACTATAATCATTTTAAAGTTCATATTTGAAACGAACCACCTTGATGAATCTAATTTTTTTCTTAAATTTCAATATATTTTAATAACAAAAAATACTAAACGAATGAATTTAACCAAGCCACACAAACGAAAATAAAACCACTGAGAAAAAAAATAAGAATAAAAAAATATTCCTGCTATAGTTTGTAAGACAGTTGTATTAGAATATAGAATATTGGTATATAAGAAAATAAATGAAATGAAATAAAATTAATAATAAAAGTAAGGAAAAATATTTCGTTTTTTCTTTTCAAAGTTAATCACATTTAATCCTTTGTGCTGTTTTTATTTTAATAAGTGTAAGTACTAAATTTTTTCGTTAATTTTAATCCCAATCTCATGTATTTCAATCTCAAATTTATTCGGCTTCTTCACCTTCATCAATTGTTTCGGCATCAGGTTCAGGTTCCTCAGCACCATCATCATTTTCGGGTTCTTCTGCTGGTTGTTCTTCCGGTTCCTCAGGCTGATCAGGCTCAGGCTCAGGAGGAGGAGGTGGAGGTGTTTTTTCTCCAGATCCATTTTTGGGTTTTTTGGTGGGGACTGGAGGTGGTGGCACATCAGGTACATCTTTATTTTTTCCATCATTGTTTTTCTTTACACTGAAATTATTAAATGTTAAATGTTAATTATTAAAATATTAAATAAAAAATGTTTTAATTTTGAACTCACTCATCAATATCTGCATCGTCATCTTCCTCATCTTTGCTAGGTTTCTTCGGCTTCTTTCCCTTTTTGCCTTTACCTTTACCCTTGCCTTTGCCATTTCCTGCAGCATTTGGATCAAATCCATATACAGGAAAACCAGGATAGGTAGGGAAAAATGGGTCATACGTTGGAAAACCAGGATAAAATGGATTTGGATAACTTGGAAGTGGGACTAAACTGGGAAATTTCGGTTTTTTTGGTTTTTTCTCTTCAGACTCCTCTTCATCAGATGGCTCATCACTCTCAGTACTTCCTGATTCGTTCTAATTACAGTAAAAAAAATTTAAATTAATATTCTAATAAAATTTACATTGAAATTTTCTTACTTCACCCGAATCCTTGGATGGTGGTTTTTGCCATGGTGGTGGATAAATCGGGTATTGCGGATAAAATTGAGGATACGGATCGAAAGTTGAGTACGGTCCATACGGATACAAATTATATTGCTCATGCAATATGGGTTGTATAAGTGGATACGTCCGGCTTGGCTTCAAATTTTGATCTGTGGTAATTATTGCATTGTATACTTTTGGTATTTTAGCTGGTAAAGGTGAAGGTGCTGCATTGCAAATGCCTGCAGCGATCACAACAACAATTAACAAATGGAAAATCTAGAATTACAATAAGCAAATAAATCAAATGTGAAATATGATTGATCTGATAAATTAAATGGGTTGTACTGATAATAATGAATTGATCATGAAATTGCAGTTAAATTTAATTTTTTGTTTGACGTCTTTTATCACGTTTTTCGACACAATTCAAATTTCAACGTTAAATGCAATTTTATGATTTGTGTGGGTGAACGGCTTCAAATCAATTGAATGCACTTTAAAAAGTTCAAGTCGCAACATATGATTTATAGCCATTAATTGCAAAATAACTTTAATAAACTAAGACTGAGAATGAAACATTACAAGCCGTACTCTGTTAAAATTGTCTTCAAGGTCAAATGATTTAATTACACCGTTTCTTTTACAAATTTTAACAATTAAAATATTATTTTTATTTTCATACATCTATTTGTCTCTTGGAATTCATTCAAGCGAGACAACTCATATAAATCGACACAGATCGATTGTCGTGAGCGATAAACAATGTTTCGAAGATAATTTGATAAACTGCATCCCATTTGATACTAATTTTGTATTATAATATTAAAACTCATGCAAAGTCATTCAAATTGGTATCTCAATTAGTTGTTATTTAATCTGAAGAATTGAATACGCGTGTAAAATGCAACGACACGTTCTACTCAATTAACTATCAAGGTTTAGGTCTCTTCATTTTTGAGATTGTGGATCATGTTAAATTTTCATCAATGAATAAAACTTTTTGAATGAACTTTTTATCTGCTATCGTAACTCATCAAAATTAAAATACACGATTATTCTATTTTATAGTTATTTAAATAACGAAGAATTATTTGATCGCATGCGATGTGTGATTTATTTGAATCATTTAAATCGATTTCTATCAAAGAATGATTATTTATTAATGGTATTTTAGTCATGTATCAGCGATAATATGCTTATTCTTATTTCTTTTTTTTTGAATTTTATATTAATAATTTTATTTATTCAAATATTGTTAGTTATATATTTTTTTTGCATTTTTAGTCTAGTTAGGTCAATGACACAAAAGATTATTGTTTTGCAGTCATTTATCAAATGATCTGACAGTTGTAAGAATTGTTTTAATGACTGTGAATGATTTTCTAGAAGAAATTTTTAAAAGACTGGCTGACGTCACAGGACTGTTAAATTTGGAGGTATTGCGTATTTACTGGGACAATGAGAGTGATTCGATCATTTTTATATTAACACTTAACAGCCTCGGTGGGTCCCTCGGATCCTAACTAACATTTCAGGATTCATTCTCTCGCTTGGCGTGCTTTCTGATTTCGTCTTAAAATACTAAAATTTCACAAAATAATTTTAAGACTTTGATATTTAAACATCATAAAGATTCTATAGATTGATTCATCATTTTTAAAAGGTTTCTTTTATTTGTACATATCAATCTGAGAGGGTCGCTGGGACCCCACTCGTGCTTTAAACAACATTTTTTCTTCGGTGCTTCTTAGTATTTATGCATGTATCCTAACAGTTTTGAACTAGAACTGTCAGTTTTATTATAGAAACCTCAATCAAACTAGTAATGAATTCAGATTCCCATTTTTTTTGAGCATTTTGCAAAAAAATGGGAAATTCTAACCACTGGGCGGCTTAGAAAAGTGCAATTCGATGGGACTCGTTTCATTGAATATAATTAAGTTTTAATTTTAATAATTATACCGCCATTTTGAAAATAACCACCATTTTGAAAAACTTTCACCATTTTGAAAATTAAAAAAAAAATATTTGAAAAAATCGGACATTTTGGGCTTTTGACCATTTTCAGGCACTGGAGCCTAACTCTTGAGCCCAACTTCTGAGCCCAACTCCTGAGCCTAATCTCAAAACTAATGAGTTTAAAATCATCCTTAAGACCTCCTTTGTCTAATAAAAAAAAACCCGACGTCTTTCCGATTTTTCTTACGAAATGCACTAAAAAATGACTCTTTCGCACTATTAGTTCATCGAAACGAGGTCGGGTTTTATTTCTTCTCATGAGAATCATTTTAAAGGCAATAATTTTGAGATTGAGTTCGGGCTCTAGATCCTCCAGACCAGAGCCTAACATTGGTCAAAACGCTGTAATGAAAAATGTATAAGAAATAGCAAGAAAATTTACATTTGATTTTAAAATTTTTCCAAAATGGCCGATTTTTTCAAAGTGCGATTTTTTACTTTATTTCGGATTTATTTCAAAATTTTTTGTAATTCTTTAAAATGGAAGATTTTTAAAAATTTTCTGTTAAACGACATATTTGTTAATTTTTTAAAAAAAAATAGCCGTTTTTTCAAACATAGCCGTTTTTTCAAAACAGCCGTTTTTGTTCAAAAAATTTCTAAATTGCACAATTTTTAAAAATGGCGTGATGAATTGCTTATTAACAACTTAGTCTAACCAAACCGATGAATCAGTGAATTGAATTTATTAGAATTAGAATTTCTCATTTTTTTTCTCCTTATGAAATGACATTTCGGTCGTTGATGTTGATAAAACTTGGGTAGAACCTAACTGGATCTAAGTTTCTTCTTATCAACTGAAGCAGTCTCCAAAGACACGGTATTGTTCAAAATACTTTAATAGTCAACGAATTTTGTTCTTGTTTCTCACGATTTAATTCACTTTCAACATCTTTTAAGGGCATACCTTATTCTTTTCTTACCTTCATATTATGTTTCATTTAAATGTCTTTATGATGAATCATATGCAAATATTTGTTCCAATTCAATATTTCTTTTTAATTTAATTTTTTTTTTACTTTAATTGCTTAAAATTCAATCTTGTATAATCATAATACTGTGTAATCACTATAATAATATTTATCGTATCAATTATCTGTCTAACAGAGTTAGTGTGTCAATCGATCATAATTTTTTTTTTGCTTAGCTTTTACAGATTTGTTTCCGATTGTATCCAAATAATAAGTACACTTACAAAAAAAATGTTAAATAAATGTTTAAACACGCGTAAAATTAATTTCAATTAACAATGATACAAAACACAGACGACGACCCGTTAAATCGCGTATTAATTCTAAAGCAATCAAACTTAAAATGAGACAATATTGAGACAAGTTGTTAGCTTTTATTATTTTTTAAAATAAAATATATCTTTATATTAATATTAAAAGTAAAAAAAAAAAAATGAAATTTATATTGTTTTGTTGTTACTTACTTTAAACATTATATTGGGTATTTTTCAATCTCACTTAAACACGGTACTCACAGCACACACACAATATCTGAATGAATGGAAAAACATACAATGACTACACTATACATGTGTAATAACTGTACAAAAGCTAATTTTTATGCATTTATATTACAAATAAATCTTAAATTCTCTCAATAAATGGTAATAAGAAGTAATTGAGTGAGGTGTTGTGATAAAAAGGGTAACGTTGTTGCAATGATTTACATGTAAAACTCAAAAAAGTCATGTTGCGGCACTGTTTTGTTTAATATTTTTACAATTGAGAAGTGACCGACAGGCAGTTCATGATGCATATTCATATCTACTCGGAATTTACGTGGTTAAATGTTAATATCGTTCAACACAACACTTTTGTACGTAGATTTTATACCGGTAACAATATAAATAAATTCAATAATCAAAGTACGTAAATGCTCTTTTTGCATCAAATAGAATAAAAATGCATGTAAAATGACTGTATTCGGTGTATGCTCTCCAAGACAACAAGTATCAGATATGATTTTTGTAGTAAAAGTCATAATGAGACTTAATAAAATGTTCTTATGGTTAATTTAATTTGCTTACTGCAATTTATCAAGTGCGGCAAATGTGGTCAAATTCAAGTTTTTTTTTTGCATTTAAATTTCTAAAACTGGTTTGAAATTTGTGTTTAGATCCAGAATCTATTTTTAGCGATACATGATCAATTATATAATTTTATATGGATTTTATTTAAAACAGAAAACATTTAAATATTTTTTTTTTAATTTTCGCAGATAACAAACTGGTTATTCTATTTTTAATCAATATGAAATTAGTTTCCAGCCTTAATCAAGCAACTTTTTAAATTTAAGTGCTTACTCTCATGCAAAACTCCGGAATGGCCCATCGGAGAGAAGTCGGACATTTTCGTTGGATTAATAACTCATTTCATTAGTTTCGAGATTTGGTTTAACACTTCAGAGCCTGAAAATGGTAAACAAAACCGTTAAAATATTCTGTTCAGTGAAAACAAAAAAAAAATTGGTTCAGTCTCAGTGAATCGGGTCCCATTAAAATACACAGGTAAAATAAACTAACAATGATCAACATCTTGGTGAAAAATTTACATTCAAATATTTTATAGTGCATCGATTCATTTATAGAGGGCACATTTAACGGTAAATGGTTTACGAATATTTAATGGAAATAAAAGTTGAATAAACTGAATCATATTAATTTTTTTACCATTCTGTGAATCCCCTTCAAGCTTATCAAACATTTAAAAGAAAAAGGATCATTTAAAAGTTCATTGGAGTCTACTATACAATGAAGAACGTTGGATGGAGACCTAAATAGCTCTTTAAATTATATCAAAATAATAGTTAGTCAATTATAAAAGCCATTTAGAGCTTACAGATTAAAATGAGCATGTCACTTAAAACGAATGGTGCAAAGGCTTGCCCGGACGATACTTTTTCGAAACGACGAAACCAGGTCAATCCCAAGTGAGATGGATCCGTGGCAGCGAAAGGAACGTGAGAGGGTTTTAAATATGAAATTGAAAATAAACTATCCTTACTGACTAGACAAGAACAAAATTCAGCACTTGACTAGGTCAAACGTAAAAAATTATTGTGAGATCACACTACCCTCACTATTCATGACCAGAGGTCAAAGCACCGAGCATGTACAAAATAATTACTTTATAATTCAAAGGTAAAATTTTTCAAATCTGTGACACGTTTTAATGAGACGAACTACATGATGAGACGAACTACATGAGAGAAGACAGAGAAGTTTTTTCTGGGTCCCACAGACCAACGTTATGAATTAAGGGATAAATTGACTGTCCAATTTCCATTGTGTCACAAAAATGCAAGTAATTGGTCAAAAATTTAATTTATTACATTGTATCAATCATCGCCTTTTATGAAAATGACAAAATCTCTAAGCCACAGTCTAAATATTCATTTATTCCGGTTATTTTTGGTCAATAAATTATGTACAATTTTTTTTTTTTTTCTTCTTATTTTAATATGGTTAAAGAAACGATTTAGCTCCATCCTTTTACTTTCAGATATGAGATTCGTTACGGAAATTTTTTTATCACCATATTTTTTCACATTTTTTTGATTAATTTTGTATCTGTAAAAAATTTATTGACGAACCCTTTCTCTGTAAATATTTTTTATGAAAGGAATTGTTTTTAATAGTTTCTGGTCAATGTCCTTTTTTTATTTTAATGTAATATTCTATTTTTTACCATACACAAATTCTTTAACCTTTCATACATACAAAAATATTTCATTTCATATTTTTTTGAAAGCAGAATAAAAAAGCAATTAAATATAAAAAAGTCTACAAAAGTTTTGCTATATTTTTTTTATTTTTATTCGTATTAAATTATGCTGAGCAAAAAACATAAAAAATTGTATAGAATATTCGTTATAATTTTGTTTTCATGTTCACTTTTCTATGTTTTTTTTTCAAATATTTTATTAATATCATATTACATTCGGTTTGCATTCATTCATCGCATCATCACATCAGTCAAGTATTATTTTGTTTTTATGTTATTTATTGTTAAATTATATTGTATAAAAAGATTGTGACATGATATTTTATTATTTTATCAATGTATTTAAATGTGATGAAAAGGACAAACGTTTATTGAAAATCTAAATTTAAACTGAATGACGAAAAAGGAGCTCTAGAGAACTTTTCGATGTCAGAAGAATTGATTTTGAGGAACAAATGGAAATTTTATAGAAGAATGTTCTTACAGGAATAATAAAAAAATAGAACCTGACTGTAATCAATTTATCAATTTACTGTAATCAATTTATGAAAGCGCATTTGCAGAATGACTAAAATATAATTTTTTTAAATTATTGAGACATTTTATGTGTAAAAGCGCTTAAGTGTGAAATTCAATATCAAAGTTTCTTTTAAATTTAATTCGAATTATAATTTAATTTAAAATTATAATAATAATAATACAAAATAGTACATAATAAAATTTAAAATAATGAAATGTCCTCCCACTGAATGCTGGTTAACAATACAAACCAAACAATGTTTGCAAAATTATAAACATAAGAACACGCATTGGAAACTTGATATGATTTTTCGTTCTTGAAAATTGTGGACAACCAACGACAAATTATTTCATACTTGAATGCCTTTTATTGTAATAAATTTAGAATTTTATAAATATTTTATTGTTAGATTTTAATTGAATTAAAAAGAAAAAAAAATATATTTTTATTGTTCAAAAATCAATTCAAAAAAAGTTAAAACTATCAATTCATTTTTTTTTTTACTATTATTTCATTTCAATTTTATTAATTGATGTATCCTTCAAAATGTAAAGGAAATATTTTTTTTTAATTTTTGCAACCGTTTTTGTATCAAATATCCAATCAATTATTTTTTTACGTTATTGTTAAAAAAAGTAAAAATTGTTATCCAATCACTTTCTAGTACTAAACAAAAAAAACAATTGAACAAAAAACTTGATATTAAATTAATTTAATTTTGATATTCAGAGAATCCAATATCATGATAATACTAAAGTGTGATACTGACTTGTCAAAAACAGATAAGTAATTTTTTCTATTCTTTTACTTTTTCAATGTTTTCCTATGAAATGTAATCGAATCAAATGTAAAATTTATAAATATATTGAAAGAAAAAAAAACTTTTATTATTTATTATTGAAAAAAGGAAAAAATAAAATGAAATTTCGATTGAAATTGAAATTGAGAATCTTTATTTCGCGAATTTTCAATTATAATAAAACTGTTTAAAAGTATGTTTCTAAGAGATGAGTTATAGGATTTGAATGCCAACACAGCATGTAGAATTTTGTATCTATGAGATGTTTTTATATTAATTTATATCTTTTATGAAAATCGAATTAACTTGATTGAGGAAATGAATTGAAAATTGAAGAATCAATGAAGATGAAAATTATTATTAATTTATAAGATATGTCATTGTGTTGAACTATGCCGAAAAAAATCAAATTGATCAAATTTTATTATGAGATAAAAGTCACAATTTCATTTTTGGTCAGATTTCTTTAATATTTTATGGGATCGTAGGTTGTAATTGAATTTTATTCTAAAATCATCAATAACTTTGGATGTTAACCAGACATTACATCTACACTTTCTACATATCTATATACTATTTTGGTCTTTGATTCATAATAATCTACAAAGTATATTGGTCTATATAGTTGTATATAGTATAACTATCTTAAAAATAATTATAAATTATTTAAAAGCAACGGGCCATCCAAATCAGCCTCCATCAGCTATATTTCGGGAGGAAGTGGCAATTATAGCCAACGAAGAAATCATTGCTAATCTGCCTCAACGGAACGACATCTTCAGAAATATTAATAGAATCCAGAATCGACATAGACCACTGAATCCAAATACTTTACAAGAACTTTTGATTGAACCACCATACACACATACATTGAATGGAGAATTATTCATGCAGTACGATTCGGGTCAAGATGATTAGGATCGCTTTATTCTGTTTTATACTAGAAGAAATTTGGAAATATTGTGCCGGTCAAGACAAATATTATGTGATGGAACGTTCAAAACAGTATCACCAATGTGGCCTTGCCTGTTCGCTCAATTCAACCTCCTCATATGGTGATTTGAACAAAAAATACTTGGAACAAAAGAATTTGCAGACATGTATGCCAATTCCTTTATGAATAATTGTTTATTATTTCCAAGCACATATTGAAAATCCAAAATAATTGTTTTTGCTCGTTCCTACATGATTTCCTTATTTATTGGAAGCTGACACAAGACTGACTGAATATTTTTTCTTATTAATTAACGTAATTTAATGTAACAATTGCAAGGCTACTACGTTTTTAATAACCACAATTAGTGCTGTCTTTTTGACTTGTAACTCCAGGAGATAGTGATCATCTGGATTGACCTATAATTGATTTTCTCTTTAATAAACATAACACAGCTTAACAAAAAAAATCGATGTCATACTATTGAGAAATCCCGAAACACCCCAAATTTTTTTTTCAATTCTGATTATTTTCCACTTTGAAATTTTAAAATCCACTGATTCGTTTTTGTTTTATGAAAAATGAAATTTACATAGAAAAGTATCATTTTTTGTTCAATATTAAGGAATAGTGACTCTTTTCTATGCAAATTTCATTTTTCCTAAAACAAAAACGAATCAGTGGATTTTAAAATTTCAAAGAGGAAAATACTCAGGATTGAAAAATCTTTTTGACGTGTTTCGGGATTTCTCAATAGTATGACATCGACTTTTTTTTGTTAAGCGGTGTAATTTAATGTCTTACTAACCAAATATCTCCAGATATTGGGTAAAGTGGAACAAGCAGCCTTTTGTTTGTGCGTCAGAAAAACAGCTCGCGCTGCATTTATAAATTCTCAATAGTTCCGTCATGTTGAAAGAACAATTGACCATTTAAGGTCCTATCATACGGTGGTGTAATGTTCAAGTCAGCTAATGAATTTGGGTTGACTGGTCGATTTTTTATTCTGGACTCTGTTTATATTGCGGGTGATGTCATTACGTTGCGGAAGATTTACTAAGATTTCTTGATTGGAAACTGACGACACTTCCGAAAGAAGTATCGCTGAAGGCGGCAAGTTTGGGTTATCAGCTGCTTTGCGCTTTATGCTGCGAACAACATCCTGAACTTCCATGTCAATAAAATCAGGCTCATAAGAATGTCGTTTACCACCTTGAACAATAATACCTGCTTGAATATTAAAATTTGTGATTAGCGATCCTCGACAAATCTCTCGTTGTTGACACCGCCAATAGGTGTTCGTCAAGTCCTTCTTGTGCCGTATTTTCGAATACCTGTATCCTTCCAGCTCTAATTGAATTGCTCCTCGTGAGCTTCGAACTTGTTTAACGTTGGGATTTACAGCCATTATTGAGATTATAAATGAAATTAATCTGCAGTCAATATTGGATTAAAAGTTGACTTGGAGATATACAAAAGAGAAAGAAACTAATAACATGTCTATTTCTCAACTAAGCAACATCGAAAGGGAACGTAATCGTTGGAGAAGCTTCTGTAGCAGCCTGTCATCCCCTGGGATCATCATTTTAGAATGACGAGGCGTTAAGTAGTAATTTAAAAATCTAATTTTGCGTTACTTCTGAATATTCGCCACCATTTTCCATGATGTCATCTAAAACCATTTCGCTTTCATGTAACAGTTAAAGTTCACAGCCAACCAATAACAATCAAAATACAGTGAAATATGATTTAATTTGATTCCTTTAAAAATTAAAGTGTACTAAAAATCATTATTAAATATCGTTATTATTATGTGTCATGCAGAGATCACTTCATTTTTATTATATATTTTATTGTTCAATCGCTGTGTGTTTTTATGAGTTCTTTTTATGCTTTAATAAACTATCAAATAATAATAATTGTATTAATATAATGGCTTGATGTGATGTTTGGCATTCTCTTTTATTATTTTTATTATTTCCCAATCATTATATCAAGTAGTTTTTATTATTTGTAAATGGTTATTAAACAATAAATGTTGTATATTTGTTTAAGTGCTTTATTATATTTTAACATATTATAACCTTTTCTCTCCTCTTCATTTTTTTTTGTTTGTTCTGAATTTTATTATTATTCCATTCTTATACAGATGCTATTTTTTCTGTTTCATACATTTCAGAACAAACTTTATTTTTTTTGTATTAATTCGAGTCTTTTGTTTCTTTATTATTTTATATGATATGTGATTTTTATTTTCTGTGGCATTACATAGTTGATTTGTTTTATTTTTAACATTTTTAAACGTTTTTGTATTTTTTTTTATTATGTATTCAAATTGTATTATATTCTCCCCCTCTTATGACGATCGTCCTTTTTTGTATTCATTTTCATATTTTTTTTTATTATGTTTGATTGTTTTTAAATTGCATCGAATAATATAAAATAAATGGTTACGAATTTAAATGATGATGATGATAGTTTTATACTTTTTATTTGAAAATAACTCCTCCCACAGCGTTAATAAAATGTTTTAAATTTAAATTTTGTATTGAATAATTTTTTTCTATTCGAAATGAGTGGGAGATTTAAAGACAGTTATGAAAGTCTAAAAAAAAAATTCTGTATTTAATGGTAGTTTAAATTTTTCACTAAATTTTCATTTAGAAAAATAAAAATGTGATCGTGAACGATATACACGAGCGCATTTCTATGCATAGAATTTACTGATTTTATCAACAATATCTGACCGAAAAGAAAACTACAAATTTGAGTTTTATCGTTGTGTAAGTGAAAATATCGTTTTTTGGATTTTGTATCGTTTTTTTGGATTTTATATCGTTTCTGAGTAGGTCGGCCATTTTGAATATGCCGATCATATTGGTCAGGCGACGTTTTTTAATGATTTGTGACACTTTTCAAAGTTTGCCGACATTTTTTCAATGATGCGCTAAAAATTCAAGTTTTTACGTACTCTTAGATCTTCCAGTTCTGATCCAACGAAAACCATAAGAGAATTCTTTGCCTTTTTTGAGATATTCATTGAGAAATATTTTGAGCTAATCCTTGAATCATGTTAATTGTACAGCTTCTCGTTTTATTTACTTTCAGATGTATTTACAACAGTAACATTATAAATAATATAATAATATAATAATCAAGATCATTATTCAATAATAACAATAAATATTCTCAAAACACAAAAATTGTGTGGTTTGACTATCATTTCAACCCAATTTCACGTATAAATAAAAATGTTTATTGTTCAATTGAAAGTAAAATAAACAATTACAGGTATCTGTATCAAAGATTTCGATCTGATATCCTTTTTATTATCCTCCAAGGGAAACATTTCATACGAGAAAGGGTACTTTATTTGTGTAAATGATACGATTTGTGAGAAAATTTTATATGTATTGATAAAATTTTTATTGAAGTTTTAATCAGTTTGATATTTAAGACAGATATCAATACATCAAGTTGCTTAACAATGCAATTTTATGAAATTTTAAATGTGTGTGGTGTTTTATATTTTTTGCGTAATTCATTCATTTTATATTAACGAATGCTCATTTTTTGTGTTTTTTTTTATTTTATGTTCTATTCAATGTACGAATTGAATTCTTTTTGCGAGTGTCTTCTTTTATCTAATAAAAGACACACACACACAAAGGAAAAAAAATAGCTGAAAGGGTATAATTGACATACTTTTGGTTTGGCGGAACATGTTTGAATGAAGACGAGTGAATTATCTGAAAGGTAACATCTTTTATGGAATTCAGTAGTGAGAAATTATAATTTAATATTCTTTCAATTGAAATTTTCTTTGAGACACAACTAAATTTATGATAAATTTCCTTTTGGAGACCCTCATGGTCTTTTTTAATCGGGTTTCGGGTATCCTGGTCCTCAAATCAAACTAACGCATGAAAGATAAAAGAAAATTTTATCGTTTTTGTACCATCTTTTTCTTATTTTATACAAAAGATCACAAAAAAATTAAATTATAACAAAAGTCTACAAGATTTTAAATAAGAAAAATACACACTCTAACAAATAACATTGAGAAAAAAAATACTAACAAAGACACACAAAATCTTGAACAAACTTTTAAATATAATTATTGTTAAATTAAACATTTCATCTGCATACGCATACACTTACGACTCTCTTCACAGTATCCTGTTTAAGAATCAAAAGTGACGGGTACTTGTGGCTTTGTCTTTTCTTTTGTAGTTTATTTGTAAATTCTTTCATTTAAAATAAAATAAGATAAAAAAATGGGAAATTCTAACCACTGGGCGGTTTAGAAAAGTGCATTTCGATGGGACTCGTTTCATTTAATGAATTAAGTTTTAATTTTAATAATGTTAAATTAAGAAATGGCTGAATGTTTCAAAAAATTTTTAAAAAGATAAATTTGAAAATAACTGTCATTTTGAAAATAACCGACATTTTGAAAATAACTGTCATTTTGAAAGTAACTGTCATTTTGAAAATTTTCCGCCATTTTGAAAATTTTTCGCCATTTTGAAAAACTTTCACCATTTTGAAAATTAAAAATAAAATATTTGAAAAAATCGGATATTTTGGGCTTAAGACCATTTTCAGGCTCTGGAGCCTAATCCTTGAGCCCAATTTCTGAGCCCAATTCCTGAGCCTAATCTCAGAGCCATTAAGTTAAAATTCATTTTAGTAAACTTCTCCACCCAACAAAACAAATTATAAATATTTTTAAAATTTCAACCGTTTTTAACAGTTTTTCAGGCTTAGGAGGCTCTGGTGCCCAATCCACGAGCCTAATCTCAAAACTAATGAGTTTAAAATCATCCTTAAGACCTCCTCTGTCTATTAAAAAAAACCCGACCTCGCTCCGATGGACCATTCCGGAGTTATGGAACTAAATGTGGGTCAGAGTGTCAGAGTGTCAGAGTGACAGAGTGACGGAGTGACGGCGGACAAACCGTCTGTAATAGTGCATTTTTTCTTACGAAATGCACTAAAAACACATTTTATATTGTGTCTTTCCTTCTTTTCCACTTGAAGTAAACCATGCAAGAATTTTCCGTTACAAAGACGTACACACAAACACACACAAGGATTCTTGAATAAAAATAAGTAAATATATCAAAAAATATGTTGAAAATGCAGAAGTATACAAATGGGGCATAATTTAAAATGCAACAAGGCGTGAAATTACATTTTCTTTATGTTTTATTTTCCTTTTAACAGTTGTAAATTTTTCTTCTTATAGTGTTTTTTTTTTATTCTGTGAATTTGAAATAATACTGATAGTGATATAAAATTCAAAATTACAAGAAGAAAAGTGTATCTGATCTTAGTTGAGTGGTAATTGTTATTTTAAAGGATAAAAATTAAATTAATTTAATGGTTTGTTTTATTTTTTTGAAGATTAATTTAAATTAAATAAATATCGTATTCGGTTCAAGGAAATCGTTAGATTCAATTTATTAAAAGTGAAGTTTCCTGTGTAACTCCCACTGAAAATTTCAATTATTTAACAAATTTTTAACTCTTTATACAAGTTTTTTTAAAAGGTTTTTTTTATTAAACAATTTCTTTTGTGATTTATTATCATTAAAATTACATCTGATAGTTTTATTTTTTTACTTTACTATTATTAAATAAAAGAAAGTCTTCTTTTTTGTCTTTTTTTATTTCTTTTCTTTTTTTTGATATTATGTTGAAATACAAATAAAAGGATAAAAAATTAAACAATTGAGACAATGATCAATTGATGTGGTTTTCTTTCGTTTATTTGATTTGGTTTTAAAAGAAAAAATTAAAAAAAGTAAGACATAAATCGATTAATATCTTTAGGGTAATGAAACTGAATTAAATCGTTAGACTTAACATAATTATTTGTAAGTTTATATTGAAATATTAAAATTATGTAAATAATATGACATACAGTTTGAATTTTTTATAGATCACTATTGAATGAGGTAAGCATGCAAGCAATTTCAAAAAATTTGTACGTCAACAGAGATTCTTAAACTTTTACATGAATACCTATTTCTATCATATGTTTGGCAAACTAAATGTGAGTATTTAAAATTTCCTTCAAAATTGCATTTTAAGCATTCCGCAGTTCTTGCACTCAAAGATAATCTGCCCTCTAAGTGTTAAACGCTTCGAAAATTACCCCAATGCACAGTTGACAATTTTTTTGATCTGCACTCTCAAACAAAAACCAGCGGGGTTTCCCACTAATAACCAGTGGGATATTTGAACCAGTGGGAGCAGTAGAACCAGTGGAAAACCAGTGAATACCAGTGGGAGACCAGTGGGACCGTAAAAAGCTCCAAAAAATTAATTTAATCAATTTTTTTTTTATTAAAATCGAAGGTTTTTCAAAAAGTAATTTTTTTGATTTTTTTTGTAAAAGTATTATTTTTTTAAATTTTTTAAAGTGAATAAAAAAACATTTGAATAAATTAATTTTTTGCAGCTTTTGATGTTCCCACTGGTCTCTCACTGGCCCCACTGCTCTCCCACTGGTCCCACTTGTTTTTGTTTAAGAATGTGTGTACTCATTTTTAAAGGTTACATTTTTAAAATAATCCTTAAAGTAAACTCTTTTAAAGCAAAACTAACAACTTTGCTCTCAAGATGTTTTTGATCCCTGAATGAGCTCCAACTGGCTCAAAAAGGGCTTAATTAATGATTAACCCCATAACATTTGAAATAGTCAAGCAAATTTGAGTACTTGAGTCGCGACTGTTGGATTATATTTTTATTTTTGAAATGTATTTTAGCACTTTCCAGCTGTTGGAATATTAAAAAAATACGAAAAATTGCAGACATTTCTATAAACGCGAAAAACTGCGAAATCACTTACAACCTTGGAAAATCGCAGCAATTTCCAGAATCGCGAAATTTTCAAACACAGTGGAAATTTAAAAATCTTCAGAATCATGGAAAATCCACGGATTTTATAAAAATTCACACTGTTTCAAATTTTACCAATCACTCCCTAGTTGTCCAGCAAGCACTCCAATCCTTAATGGGATATGTATCGAAAAGAAGATGCAGATGCTATGATAGATTTTTTATGACTTCTAAGTTTTATAACTCATTGCAAATTGATAGATACGAAATTTAAATCAACAATGTGCTTGATTTCTGGTTCTGTACGTTCCACATCTCATTTAAACATCTTCTTTACCGAATTGCGAAGAAAACAAACACTAGGGAGAGAATTTAACAAAACTTTGAGCTCTGCAGAGAAATATCTATATCAATATTCAAGCAATAGAATCTAATAGACTATCATCAAGAAAATCACCTGGTTCACAGGCACTTCAGCCTTTAAAAAATAATTTTTCTGCAGATTTAAATTAATATGAAGAGTAAAAACTAAAAGAGTTTTTCTTTAACAGTAATATTTAACTTGCAAAAAAGCTTGTGTATGGAATTTTTTTTAAGCTTTAGACATCAAAGAAAATGAAAAACTTAAAAATATAACATTTAAAAAGAGTATTTCAGGCGCAATCATAATTTTATTATTGTTTTATTTCCAACCCAAAAGCTGTACAATTTTTCACATGAAATAAACATTTAAATCCTTTTTACACAAAATAAATGAGTTCTTGAAGTTAACAAGATTTTTTTTTTTTTAATTTTATAAACAATTATTTATTTATTTTCATGCACATACACATTGAAGGATACTTTTAGGTTACCACCCCTTTAGAAAAATAAATAAATACTGTATAAAATTTTCCCTCTTTATTTATGTGTGTGTATGGATTTGTATGTAAATTATACGAGAATATGATACAAATAGTAAATGTATAAATTTGAAGCGTACAACGAAAAAACCAACCCCCTCAAGTCTGTATAATTCATCTGTGGGAGTTATACACCAAGTTTTATATTGTATCCTTTTTGAATAAATTCACGTATAGATCGTACGTTAAAATGTCGATGTTTCCATCTTTTTCTCTCTTCTATGAACCTTGATAACAAAATACATATTTAAAATGATTTTGTAATCAAATGAACGAATGTCACTCTTCTTGTTTTTTTTTTTGTCATTTTTCATTTGAATTGAATTTGAAATTACCAGACAAACTGACTAACTCTCACAGTACAGAAATATTTAACATTTTCCGTTTTTGCTTAACTGATCTTCTACATTTAAACTGTAAATACCAGAATCGGAAAGAGCACGCGTACAACATTTATTAAGCAGAATTCGATTGAAAGGGAAAATGCGGAAAATTGTTTACTGTAGCACACTGTATGTGAACACTGTATACATTGAAATTCAACTTAATAACATTTTAGTATTCAAATGTCATATCAATACACACACACACACACACACACACATTTTAGTGCAATGGAGGGAAAAATATTAAATTTTGTGGTGTTCTCGTGCTTTTGTGACATACATTGTATAGCATTTCATTCAACGTACACAACGCTTTCGGTACTCAGCTCAAAGTTTTACAGTATCTCGCCATATAACTTCTTGTATTCTTTTTTTTATTATTCGCTTTCAACATCAATATCATCATCATCATAAATGTGAGTTTTGTTACAGTGTACTTGAAGACTGTTTCTCTCAATACAATGTTTACTTATATTTTATACTTCTACACACACACACACACACACATACACACACACGTAGATTGTATGAAGGTTGGATAACTTTGGTAGGTTGGTTAAAATTATATAAAATAAATATGAATTTTGGTTGGATGGATATTTTTATTACTGTATAAAATATGTTGTGTGTTGTATTTTATTATTTTATATGGAGACTGTGTTTAAATGAAACATTAGTATCGTCATGATATCAGTATCAATTGAAACTTTGTCTTGATATGACATGAAAATTGATATTTTTTATTTGAACTTCTCGTGGGTGGATTTTAGTGATTAAATTAAATAAAATATAAAAACGATTAATTTTAAAGCTTTTTGAAAAAAGTTTTAATTAGTAAAACAAATAAATAACTTTGAAATAATTACAAATTGTGAAAATAATTAAATTGAATAAAAAATATTGTTATGATACACTTTAAATTATTGTAATTGTAATTCAATGAAAAAATAAATTAATATTAAAATTAAAAGACAAAAAATAATAATTAAATACAATTTAACTTTTAAAATATAATGAGTTTACCGAATGGTGTTGATATGTCAAATTTAATGTCACAACATCCAGTTTTAGGTGCATTGCCACCAGCATTTTTCCTTAGAGCAGCATCCGAGCGATATCAAAGGACACCAAAGTGTGCTAGATGTAGAAATCATGGAGTGGTCAGTAATATTTTATAAATATTTTAAAGGACTTTTAATGTGCCGACGCATTCTACTAGTTATAAAAAATCTTTAACCTAGACTCCTTAGAAAAGGACAAGCAAATTTGATTCAAATCTGTTTAAAATCATATTTTGATAATTGAACAGTTTCGAAAACACCAGAAACCATTCGCGGAGCGAGTTCGGGTTTTTTTTGTAAGGAAAAGGAGCTCATGAGGATCATTTATATCTTATTATTTTTTAGATTGGGATCTAGAGCCTCAGAGCCTGAAAACCGTTAAAAACGGTTAATAATTTTAAAAAATTTTTGATTACTCTTGTTAGATGGAGGAACTTTTTAAAATAAAATTAAACTTATTAGCTTTGATATAAGGCTCAGGGAATTGGTTACAGAACCTGACAACGGTCAAGAGCCCAAAATGTCTAATTTTTCTAAATTTTTATGCAGAATTAATTAAATAAAATTAATTTTTCATAGAATTTTTCAAAACCACACATTTTTCAAAAAAAAAATCACAAAATTTTCAGATTTCAGAAAATCCGTCATTTTGAAAAATTCTATGAAAAAATTCATTTTATTCAATGAAAAGAGTTCCATCAAATCAGTGATTAGAATTTTTCATTTTTTTTGTCTACTTTCAATTAAATTTTGTCCCTCGCCAGACACCAGAGGTTTTTGAAAAAAGATAGGACATGCTGATTGAAAAATCGAGCATTCAGTCAAAATACGGGATATTTTTTTATTTCTTTTAAAACTGTAACTAGAGTTCGTTGGTTCACATCATATTAACATATCACATTTAATGTTTTCCCACATGAATCCTTGTAAAGATAACATTTCTAAGAGCCTTTTACTGAAATTAAAAATAACTACGTCAACAGTTTAAGTAACTTTTAAATTTCTTTTGATCATTTTCATCAGCGTCCTTTCTACAAGTTTTCTTCAACTTTGTATGATATTTTAATACAATAATAATTATAACAAAAAAACAAAATTAAATTTTTCCAGGTTAGCGCGTTAAAAGGTCACAAGCGTTATTGTCGATGGCGAGATTGTATGTGTGCCAAGTGTACCTTAATTGCTGAACGACAACGTGTGATGGCTGGTAATTATAAAATATGTAAATTATTACATAAATAAATAATAGAAAAAAGAACAAGAAAAAAATAAATGTTTGTTTCTTGTTTTTGGTTAAAAGCTCAAAACATTGTTTAAAAATGAAATGTAATACAATTAAAACGAGAACAAGAAAAAAATTTTAATTAAAAACAATTTTTTTCATATGCAAAATAATGATATAATAACACTTTAACTTTTTTTCTTTGATCTAATCAGCACAAGTTGCGTTGCGTCGCCAACAAGCACAAGAAGAAAACGAAGCACGTGAATTAGGATTACTTTACACCTCAAATGGGATGCCAACTAACACAAATGAAACGACTAATTCAAGTTCACGCAAACAACGGAATTATCATTCGGGTATTCCGTCACCACCAAATGACTCGGATAGCGTTGAAAGACAACGAAATAACTTTAATGGCAATGATTCGGATAACGAGACACATCAACACCATCAACAACGATTGAAAGGTGATCGTGTGAGTGCGGCTTATTCTCCGGCTCAAAGTGAACCAGATAGTCCAGGTTAGTTTAATCATATTTTAAGTTAATTGATGAAACGTGTGTGAGTTTAATTAAATTTCATGAAATAAAACCATTTATATGATGTGCAAATAAACGAAAGTGAAATGAGTGTTCATGAGAAATATTTGTGGTTTACATTTTAATTGAATGGTGTAAAGAAGGGAAATAAAAAGGGTCAAATACTGATGATACAGATTATGATAACAATTATTAACAAATGAGTATGAAATATTAAATTTAATTTAATAACTCAAGTGATATATAAAAATTTAATATCATTTATCTATTTAATAAAACTGTATGACCCTTAAATTGTGGAAAAAATTAATTTGAAATCATAATGTGATTTTTTTGAAAAAAAAATATAGAAGAGAAATAAATCATGGAGGATTTGAAACTTAATTTCAGTTAAATTAATTGTGATTTGTCCTTCGCTCTGGAAACTGAAAAAAACCTCATTTAAAACAATTATTTTAAGATATTTCCTTTTTTTGAAGGCAGTTTTAGTGCATTTTTAGTGCGGGGCAAGGCTCCAGAGCTTAAAATTAAAAAAAAAAACCGTTTGAATGTTTTAATTTCCATGGACTTGGTCTCGTCAAATCGCCTTCGGGTAAAAATTTCAAAAGTTTGAATTTCTCTCTCTTACAGTATTGAAAATGTCGAGCAAGCTCCCATTTGATCACTTCTCAAAGCTATTTCAGCTGAATTTTAATAATCTGAACGCATTTTTTTCGTAACAAATGTTTTTTTAAAGTTTCATAAATATCATTTCAAAAATACCTTTAATTTCACCCCTTTTAAAAAAAATAATTCGATACAAATATCGAATAAACATAAAGACATCTCCCTAATTCTCTAAAAATATTCTTTGCTTCCTCTTTTTTATTCACAGTTACAATCATAATGACAATAAACCATATTTTCTAAACAGTAATTTAATTTAATTTATTACTTTTTTCAAACATGTTTCTACTTATGGCAAAAAAAAAATGTATATTGAAATATAAACCTATAATAATAATATTAATATTACTTCCCATCACCCATCATATTATTCTCTCTTTTGAAAAAAAAACACTCTTTTATACTTTTAAATTAAATTTATGTTTTTTATGACATTGAGTGTTTCCAATTGGTTAGAAACTTGTCACTCCCATCCTACTTTAGTATGATTTTGATATTGTAATTTAAATTAAAACTGTAAGTAAATTGAAACATTATAAATTTCATTCAACTTTGTTATTTGTGAATCAGAAACTTTTATCAAAGAGACCTTTTTTTTGAAGTGTCCTTGTTCTGCTCATATGATGAATGTCTTATGGAAATGTATCTAATTTACATAATAAATATTAATATGAAACTGTCACCAGATGTCCAATTCAAGAGTGTTCTTATTCGGTTAAGGTCTTAATATGTAAAAAAAATGTGTACAAGGTAAAGAAAAAAGAAAGATAAATAAGAGACTATTGGGAAGTGTTATAATTGTATTAAATTATCATTGTTACTTGTAATGAGTTTTTTTAAATGAAAAAGTGCGATATGAAAGATGGTTCGATATTTTGTGAGTGCCATAGCTCAAGATTTGAAAAAAATCATATATTTACAAGTTTCAGGAAAAAGCAAAGCTACAACTTTGCTTAAATGACCTAGTCGGCCATTTTGAGTTACTCGTCTATTTTGCTGTTGATTGGCGAATTATTTTAAATGATTAGCGACATTTTTTAATGATTTGCGACATTTTTAAATGATTGGTGACATTTTTTTAAATTATTGGCGACATTTTTTTAATGATCAGCGACATTTTTTTAATGATCAGCGACAATTTTTAAAATGATAAACGACACTTATCAATGATTAGCGGCATTGGCACAAACGGACGAACCGCATGATCGTGCACAATACCAGCATTTTCAAGAAATGCACTTAAAACTTAAAACCGATACAAAATTTCACTTTTGCCATATTTCACTCACATCCTCTTAAAACGGAAAAATTTATATTTTTTTTTCACAAAAATAACAGTAACACGGTAAATAATCGCAATAATAATGTAAATGTTGACAAATATGAAATTTATTGTAATACGCCTTAAGAATTTTCATATAAATTGTTTAGTTTTCACAAAAGAAATAACAAAAAAAATCTTACATTTATTTTATTTTTATTCTCATAATTTTATGTAAGTTGCATTTCATACATTTACACAAATAAACGTCTTTTTTATGAATGAATAAATGTGTAATAATATTTTTGCATTTTATTTATTTAGTCATTTATCAACTTGTGACTTTGCTACACTTGATATTTTGTATTTTCAAGATATTGTTGTGCTTAACTGTTATAATAAAAAGAACGTGTATATTTACAATAAAAGAAATAAGAATATCATGAAAGTAATATTTAAGGAGAGAAAAAACTTATTAAATGAGAAGCGCACTTCAGTTAAATCAATGCTTCTTACGTGAGTTGCAATTTTGTTTTTGAATTAACTTTAACTCATACAATGCTATTATTTCACTTCAAATTAATCATTTTATGTTGAAAATGTAGCAAAAATTAGTAAAACTTGAAATTATTCACTTTTAATTATTTGGGGGATACTAACGAGATTTTCCTCATATAAATTACAGAAAAAAACCACAAAAGTATCAAACTCATTTATATAAATTGAGGTTCTTTTGATACTTGATATGCAAATATTGGACGTAAAACTGTGAGGGAGTAAATATTTTTTCAATGAAATCAAGTGGAAAATGTAATTGATGTTACGTTTAAAAAATTCAGATTTCAATGGAAAAATGTAAAAGAACGCTGTACAATTATTAAACTTTTAGTTCAAACTTGGCAATGAAAAGAAAAAAAATAATAAAATTGACCGGTACTTAAAAAACGAGTAACAAAGAAATATTTTACAAGGGAGTAAGTAATAAAAGAAAATTCAATGGAATTATTAAAACAAAATTTTAATTGATGAAAAGAAATCAAAAGCAATCAAATTTTTTAAACTTTTATTTTAACAAGAAAAATATCAATTAAATTGAGTGAAAAGTTAAACTTTGAATGTGATTTGTTTGATTGATCGACAAAAAACAACGGTTCAAGGGAACAAAAAAAGGTTGCCTTTGAAATAATTTTTTAAAATTAACAAAAAAAACTAATCAAAGGACATTTTTTCATGAAATATTTACTTTTCTCACACAAAAATTGTTGCAGTTTTACTCAAGTGCATCCTCTTTCAGTCAAGTTAATACAAAAATAATAATAAAAATACATGTATCGATCCATTAGACAAACAGGTGCCTTTTAAATTGCCTTACCTTTATTTATTTTTCTACCTTTTTTCATTATAAAATAAATTAAAACCGCATCAGTAACTTTTTTTTTCAAATCTTAGTTAAAATGTTTGTTTTATATTTCAATCTTAAACAAACAAACATTTTGTTGAAAAAATAAATGTATTTTTTTCTTGATTTTAAGGTTAAAATAATCAACCCTGAACCGAAAACACTTGAAAATATCACCAAAGTTGAATTTGTGTCGGTTTTCTTTATGCATTGATTTAAAAAGACAGAAAAAAACATTACAATAACATTTCATTGATAATTTTGTTACCTGAAGTCGGTTTTGAGCTTAACTCTCTCATGACTCTTGAATCTAAATAATTTGGCACAGTTAAATCAAAAATTTGATTTTATTTTAAGTATCATTTTAAAAGATTTGCATTTATCTCTAAAAATCCTCGATACGAATAAAACCAAAATTTATTCATTTAATGAAAACATCTACATTACCGATGAAACTACTTTATCATTATGATTATAAAAATAAATGTCAAAAACAGAATAAAATGGTGTTTTAGCCACAATTTAAATATCGATAAGGGATTGTGGCGCAATTGGTAGCGCGCTCGCTTAGCATGTGAGAGGTACCGGGATCAATACCCGGCAGTTCCAAGATGATTTTTTTTTAATTAGCAAAAATTAACTTAAATATTTAGTTATTCATAGAAAATATTGTTAAAATTCAGTTTATATTAAAACTTAATTTTTCGAAAAATTATTTAAATATTAAAAAGATAAAAAACTTACTGTATATAACCATGATCAATAAAAAAAAACATGAATCAGCACCCGAAAATCTTTTCTATCTTATAATTTAAATAAAATATTTTAGTTTTGTTTAAGCAGCACTTGAAGATTTTGTCAAATAACTAGTGCATATTAAATATTTATTTTGAGTAAGACTCTAATTTTTTGTGTCTTCTTCATTGTTTTTTCGTCTAGTTTAGCTCAATACTAAAACTACGCCTTATTTTAATGGTTAAATATGAAGAAAAAAATTATCACTGTAAATTAATTTTATAATTGCATTCTCGACAATCCTGATTTTTGAAGTTAATTAAGGACTCTCAATTAATGTTTTCTTTTGATTTTTCTTTCTTGTCTGATTTCTCATTCAACGAAGCCAAAGTGGATAATTATTCCCTCTATTGATCTTTGTTTGGTTGGCTTGATGGCTTCTTAGTTTTTAGCGATACCTGTTCGATCTTTGATGTCCATGTCGTTTATGCCATATTTTCATTTCAATTGTCTCAACCAGGTTTGCGGTGAAAAATTTACATCCAAATCACCTAGCTTTTGTCACACTTCGTTAGGAATATTGTCTGGTCCTGTTGGTCTTGTTTTTTACATTCTGTGAACTGCTTTTCTACATCTTTGCCAGTAATGTTTTTAACATCATCATTTCAAGTTAATTTATAACTTATGGAAATACCAGGATGTATGTCCCAAGCATGCCAGATTGCGTAGAATCTTGCTGGGTGAGTACTTTCCCAGCATTGATTCCATCATAAAAGTGAAGGTGTCTGCCCTGCTTAGCTTTCTGAGAAGATGTGGTCACTTTCCTGTACTGAACAAGGTCTAGTAGACTTCTGCCTTTAAATGTTTCTCTAGATTTGGTTCCTTCTTCATCAGATATGTTGATAATGGATATGCACAATGGACCCGTCTATAGGTCTGAGTGATGGTTCTCTTCTAAGTTCGCCCTAGAAAGCTGATTTGATCTGAATCTGAAATATCAGGAATTTTTCACAATATTATACCATGGCATTCCTATAGACTACTTCTTCAAAGCAGCATACGAAGTTTTCTGACATAAATAACTGTATTTCCTCAATAAACCGACATCTAAAGCATTCCAAAAACGTATTTAAGTTAATTTACAATGAAACAACTGTTTTTTTTTAATGAAACCAATTCCAATAAACGCCTAATAGACACTTTATTTTAACATTAACATATTTTTTTCTGTACAAAATGAATAATATGATATCTTTTTGTATTTTTTTTTCTTTATTATTTATTTTTTTAAATTAAAACATGATTCCGCACAAAATTTAAAGTACCATCAAGGCACACTCGTGAGTCAGTGTCACAAAATTGAACTACAATTAACCATATTAGATTTCAATTTTTTAAAATCATATTAAAGATGTTCAACACCTGTTCTACTTCTTTTATTATTATTATTGTTAAAATTTATCTGGTAAAAATAGTAAATTTATTCATGTTGTTTTTGGAATAAAAATAAAAAAAAATTATTATAATCAAAATATTAATTTAACACTAAAACTAATAGGCTAACAGTTAAAATATAAGTAAGAGCACTTATTGTTTGGTACTTTTGTGACAAAAATGTACTTTTTTGGATGTTAAAATAATATCAACAATGAAATAGAAGATAAAAATAATAATGAATCAACAAAAAAAAACGATACTTAAAAAAAAGAATTAAGTTGACATTTGCTTAGGTGTATCAATGATACTGGACAATTACAAGTAGTGTCTTAAATTTATTGAATTGAAAGAAAAAAAAGTTTCAATGAATGGTGAAGAGTTTTTAATATTTGATAGTAATAATGAAAGAAAACAAAAAAAAAGTTAACCGAAATTTATTTAACGTTTGTTTTATGATGTTTTATTTAACTAATATTTTGCTTCTTAAGTAGTTAATGGATAATTATTTGAGTTTTTTTGTGTTGGTTTGCTACTTCTTCTCTAGTTTTATTACCATTTTTGTGTTTCATTCAAAAAAATATATAAAAATTCAATTTATACTGTCATGTGTGATGGTAATGATGATTTTTTTTTTGTTAACTTATTCAATTCAAGTAGCATATTTTTTAACTTTATTCAATTTGTGTTTGATTTTGCTTTTAAATTGGTACAAAGTACAAAATTAGCAATATTTGAACACTTTTCATTCACAATTTTTTTTTTTATAATTAATCAATAACGAAATTATGAAAGAATTTAACGTTATGACATATTTTTCATTGAAACTCATTTAATTTGAAATGTAATTCAATATTCAAATGTTTTGAAAACAAAAACCACAACCGTTTAATGAAAATTAAAAAAAAATAAGATAAAAATATACAAAAAAATTAAACTGTATCTCTAAGGTGATTTGATGTTGTATAAGGATTCCCACATTATTTTTTCTGATTCACTTCAATCAAACAAAAAAAAAGTTAATTTTAATTTTTTTTTATCCTACTGGTACTTTTATCACATTGGAATGTGTATCAAATGTTTACAAGGAAAAGATTCAGAATAAAAAAGTAAACATGATACATTTAACATTTATTAGAAAATTTGGTAAGGATTTTTTTTCTGTGAAATATGAGAAAGCTACTAAATGATTTAAGTGACTGTGATTGATGACGATGAAAAAATTAAATTATAACTAAAAAAAAACAATGGAATTAAATTACATTTGATTACATTTTATAACATTGCTGTTGCTTCCTTGATTTTGATGTTTTTACACATTTACTCATTCAAATAATAAAGCTAACTTAAATGCACTGCCAACAACCCAAAACAAAATAATCAGATCACTTTTTTTGCCCGAATATAAAGGAACAAATTTACGAACATCTCAATCAAACATAAAATCCTGAATGTATATCAAATGAAAGTACTGGATAGTCTGCTCTTAATTAGAAAAATTAATACGAACATGATTAAAAATTCAATTGAACTGAAAACTTTTCAGAACCTTCATGAATATAGTACCAGTCAAAATGTTTGTAATGCCAAAATCTTCATAATAGTCTCTTGATCAAGGATTTATCACTGTTCAACAAAATATCACGATTCATCAAACAAGAACAAAACTTCAAATTCTTTAAACATCACATGAAACACTTTATAATCGACAACGCAACAGCCCTCAACTGATGATCTCAACTAAAAAAAAAATTATTCTACAAAAAAAAAACATCACTATGAAAATATGAAAAATAAACTTACTTCTTCGCCGGTGCAAGAATCATTTTTTAGACTGGGTTTACTCTATTCAGTTTTGCACATAAAATTTTCTCAGATCTTGTTGGATGCCATTGATACGGTTCGCTAGGGCTCAGTTGAGATCCATTCCTGCCAACTGACATTCAAGACTGTTACTTCTATAGCTACAGTAATGTTTGTTTTCGCATACAAATGCTCTAGCTCGAAGATATATCTTCTTCTTCTTCTTCATATATAACCTTCACTTACGGCACCAAAGATCGTTTGTAGTACCTGTAAATCAAAAGGCAGTAGCCGCTGTTCATCGCCCTTGGTGATTGGCCAAGTTTTTGACCCGTAATACTTGACTGTCTTTTTAAGGTTTTATAGATGGCAAACTTGATCTTTTTCGTCAACAATCTGCGTCAAATCTCTACAAAAAAAATAAAATTAAAAGTGAATTGAATGCATTTCTTTTATTCAAATGCATGAATTAAAAATTTTTTGCATCATTTAACATTTTTATTGAAGAGATCATTGATGCGAACTATAATCAAATGTAGTGTTAACTGACGCGAAAATTATGACGTGTTTATTTTTTATATTACAAGTTTTATGTTTTTTTTCTCTAAAGAAAACAATTTTACACCACAAAATTGCACCCTTTCAACTTGTATTGCGTGACAATTATTTCGCGTATCAATGTGTTAAAATTTGTGTGATTTAACGTATGCCACACCACAATTCGCTTATAATCCCAACCCCATTGGAGCATGCAAACAAAACATCGAAACACTTGAAAAATATATAACATACACACACATTAAATTTAAGTTAAATTGAAATTAATTGCAGTATTTTTTCATGTAAACAGTTTTAAATTGCACATAGTTATGAATATAAAATGTTGATCATTTTTTTGTATACTTTGGTACTTGAAAATATTAACGAGCGCAATTATATTTTATCGTGTAACCCTTTTAAATATATTCATGTAAAATTTTATAAGTCAGAGTTTTCCCACAAATTATCCTAATAATGTGTCTTTTTTTAGTGAGGGATGATAAAATGTTTTAGAAATGCATCCAAATAATAAGATTAACATATATCGATTTGATATGCCTCGGTCTTTTGTGTGACAAACAAAAATAAACAGACGAGTCTTTGTTGAAAAGATTTGATCTCAATTGATTTATGAATGTAAATAAATATAAAAATGTGAGAGAAATGTAAACGTTATTGTACTTATGTAATAATAATGATATATTTTTTTACAGAGAGATAATAATAAAAGGGTACATTTTTGTTATAAAACCACAAGAAGACCACTTGAAAAATATTTTGAGTTTGTATGTAATTTTCTATTCAAAAGTTAAATGATGAGATATAAATTCAATTGAATTCAATTCAATTCAAAAATAAATATTTTATTTCCACCCTCTCAAGTACTCTTTGATACGATGAATTAAATGGTAAAATTTAACTGAAATATGTTGAAAAAAGTTTGATTTTTACTGGTAATGAGATAAAAATTTGGAATGAAGTCGTAAATGAGATAACAAAGCGCATTGCTAGGGAATCAATTTATTTTTGTTGCTCTAACGTACGCTCGGATCTTTTTGGATCGGATCACGAAGGAAATCCACTATAATTTGACTTTTTAAGTCAAAATTCATTTGCCGTCGGTAAAATGATTTTAAATAAGAACCTAACTCGATATTTACAAAATACGCTTAAAACACTTCTGGTTGCTAGTCTTCGAAGTAATTGACCTACTCCAATTTTAGTCCTATCCTACATCAATGCAAAACAAGATCAAAATTTAATTCAATTTACAAAACACCACCAAACAACATTAACAAATGACATACGTTAAAGACGATTGTTACAGACGAAGATAAATTTGTTTGAATGCACTTCAATTGAACCAGAAAACATATGATGAGTGTGTGTGTGTGTGTTTACCCTTTTACTTATCAATGTTATTCAATTGAATCACTTCCTACTTTCACTGACTAGGATCAAAACAGAAAGCGATATGGTCAATTTTTCTAGAATTGGATAAAATTTATACAAATTTCAATTCAAAAAAAGTATCAATTTTTTCAAATAAAATTCAAAAATAAAGAAAGATCAATATCTTATGTGTATTATTATAAAATATTACGAGATTAAGTTAAATAAGTGTTTGTTTATCTTATTTTGTATGATGATTATTGCAATGAGAAATGGATAAACTTTCACTCAAATTCATCGTTTAGTAAAAATAGTGTTAAAATGTGGGTAAATCTATAAAAAAATGTATCGAAGGGATAAAAAAATTTTTGTTTTCAAAGAATTACCTTTTTATAAGATCAATTTCTTTTTTTTATTTAATAATATCAATCCTTGAGGTAATTCAAGTAATTTGTTTGTTTTTTTTTTTCATTCTAAAATATCAATTTTATCAATTTCTATTCTTTTTGTTCATCGGATATGTACTTGTAACATGATGTATCGGATTCAGGGAAGGATGAAATGAAAAAAAAAATAATTTTAAACGTTAGTGAGAGAATGCATGGGAGTGAAATTGATAGTGTGCCTAGAGTTAGATTCAAATTCAAGAGTACTTGATATTCCCAGGCATTTTTATTATTATTATTAAAGAAATAAAAAAAAATTGCATTATCCTCGAGCAATTGATTTTTTTGAATGATTTCTTGTGAAAAAATCTCATTTTAATTAAAAGAATCATTTTATTTTTTTTTTACAGTTGGATCGAAACGTCAAAGGATATCTGTTGAAACAGATCATGAAACTGGTTCAGAATCGTCACCGAGTAGTCCTCGTCGCAAAAACTCACTTTCTTTTACACAACATATCTCGTCTCCAACTCGCACTAATCCCCCAAGTTCACCGGAATCAGATTTAGATGTTGATTCGGCACCAGATGACGCTGCTCCCGAAAACTTGAGTTTAAAGAAAGAAAATTCAAAATCACCAACAATTACGGGAAATTCAGCTGCAAGTATTGGCTTCATGCCATATCATACACCCGTCTCATCGCCATACAGTGCAACTGGATTGTCAACCTCGCCATCTCATAGATCGCCTGTTGATGTGCTTATTAGGTGAGGAAATTTTATTTTATTTCCTTTTTCAATGTAAATTTAATTATAATGAATTTGAATTTCAGAGTATTTCCGAATCGAAGACGTGCTGATATTGAACAAACCCTTCAACGGTATCGGGGTGATGTGGTTCAAGCCATGGAAGCAATGTTGTGTGGTGATGATGTTTTGCAGACGTTGAAGTAAGATTAAGTCATTTTTTCTATTCAAACTCATTCTAAATCAAATATCATTTTATTTAACAGTGCTGCCAATGCTTCACCACCATTTTCCGTTAAATCTGCATTTTCTCCATTGTGTCCACCAGGTGCATTTGGAGCAGGTCGATATCCATTCATGCAACATCCTTCATCACAAGCTAAGCGATTTCTTGCCGCTCCATACACAGGCACTGGATATCTTTCAACAATTTTATCAGATCAACAACCTGAACAAGCTGACACAAATGGCAATACATCAGCAGGGGAATCACAGGACTAGGAGTATTTTAACTTGTAAATATGTAAAATAACACACATAAAATATGCTATAAAAATATATTTGTTAGGAACATTAAACTCGTACTTCTGAAATAGATTTTACATTATTTTTTTTAACACATTTAATTTAAGTCTTGAAAATTAAGCAGAAAAAATGTATACGATCAGCATTTAATTGAATTGAGTCACAGTGCTTTAAGCTAACATCTTCATTTTTTAACAAAAAAATGTATATCACTAAATTTAATATTAAGAACAGTGTTAACCTTTAAAAAAAATATTATTAATACAAATAAGAATAATAATGATTAACATAGAAAATTGTACTAAAAAGTGAGCAAATTATTATGAGAAATAAAAATTAAAAAAAAAACATAAAACGCATTTAATTTATTATTATGAAATGAAATTAGAAAAAACGCTCTTTAGAAAACGGTTCGTCCACAGTCACTTTCTTACTCTGTATTCAACATCACTCTGAATGGTACATCAAAGTCTTGTTTTAACTCGATTTCAATTGAAATGAACTTTTCCAAACCGTTTATGAATTAAATTTTCTAATTTTTTGTTATTCGAACAAAAAAAAATACAATTTCTTAATATAAATAAAAAAATTAGCATATCAATGGTAAGTGTCTCAATATTATTGTATTTTATGTATGACAATCATACAACCCTCTCACAAAAAGTTCACAGTCAGACTCATTTAAATCATTTGCAGCATTCAATATAACGTTTTTTATATTTTTTTTTAAATATGTTCACAATCAATTTCTGTTGGTGACATAAACTTAGTCTATTAAAAGGAATTTTATTATCTCTAACTTTGTGGAATTTGCGCGTGCATTCATGGTTTTAATTTTATGGGAGGGTGGATTTTAAAATTTGTATCATTTCATTTAAATTCAATGATGTTCAGTGATAACTCGATTTGAAAAAGAAATTTTTTTATTTTAAACTCTTAAATTTTTTCTCAATCTACACGACGAATTGAAAACTTGCAAAAATGTTGCCCTACTGCGGCAAGTAAACGGCAAGTATTTTTATTAAATTTTCAGAAACCGAAGTTTATTACGGAAAACCAAGAAATTTTTAAAAATGACTGAAATTTGCGAAATATTCAAAAACCGTGGAATTTTCAAAAACCGCGTAATATAACTTCGTAAAAAGGAAAAAATCTTCAGTTTTCCATTTTTTTGAAAATTTCTAAAATTTTGGGAATCTTCACGGGTTTTGAAAATTCCTCGGTTGTTACTCGCGATATTCCACTGTTTTGTAAAATTCCTCCTCTTTTTATTTTTTAAAAGTCGATTAGTTTGTTTTTTTTTTTCAAACCGACAAGAAATGTGCTAAAAATTACAATTCCGTATAAACTTTATTAAAAAACTTGCCTTAAAGTTACAGTGATACGGCAAGAAATTGCCACCTACGACAACAAATATGACAAATTTTGCATTTGCCATGTAAAATGATTCGTTTTCTCAGAAAAATCTGTTAAATTTTATTTTTTGGTAAATTTAGCATTAAAATAAAAAAAAATCTTAATTTGTGTAAAACAGTTTCGTTAAATACTTTTTTAAATGGTACGTGCCGCTGTTTTGCACTTTTAAGGACTATGATTGTATTGTTTCATCTTTTTTTTATCAAAACTAGACAATAGGAACAAAATAAATAAAAAAGAAATATAAATGCACATTAATTGTGGTATGGCATACGTTTAATTTTTTCCTTCCTTGTATTGATGTGATGACAACTCATTCAAGCAAATCTCATTTAACATTTAAAAAAATTATATACAAACAATAAAAATCTAAGAGAAAACACTTAACTTTTATATTTCATTGTTTTTTCCACGATTTTTCTTTTATTATAATTTAACCGTAGCATGAAGTGCAATTGTTAAAAAAATATTATTATTATTATAATAAAATGAGAATCAGATTTCAAACTGTGCTTTTTGACAATTTTTCTTTTTTTTATTGTAATATCTTTTGATCATGAGAAAAATGAAAATCGTTTTGTTAGAAAAAAAACTCATAAAAAATCATACGTGAGTATGTTTCTGGATTGTACTAAGGCGCGTGGAACAAATAAATCTTTTCATTATTCCTTAACATTTTACAATGACGATGACGAAAAAGAAAAAATGTACATCAAGAATAATCCTTTTAAAACGATACTTGAGTTAAGTAAAACTCCTTAAATTAATAATAATCATAATACAAATAATACTAAAAAACTTACATTTTTCCTCGAAATTGCTTTCAAAATGAATGTTGATTACACTTTTCATGAATGATTTCTATGTAATTTGAGTATAACGATGAATAAAATGAAAGGAAATTGTAATTTATATGTGAGTTGAATTATTTAAACGATAAATGTTATAACATTATTATTATGTTTGAAACACTTGAAGATTTTTGAGTTGAATTATTGTATAAGAAAAGGAATAAAAAACGGATATGATACATCAGACTGTTTTTTTTTACTTTTATGCAATTGTATGAAAATTCAATGTTCATTTTCATGTTATACAAAATGTAGCCACAAAAAATATATGATTCAATTTATTTTTATTTCAAGTACGGTCAATTATTTTTATTTTTTTCGTTTATTTCTCTTTTTGAATGAGGAATAAAGAGTTTTCTTTGAATAGAAGGATATTTTGTTCCGTTTATTTTTTTTGTTAAATTAAAAAGAGAAGCAAACAATATTCACTGTTATGCTAATTTGAATGAAATTTTCATACTCTGTGCTTTGAAGGAATGATCAGTATTTCGGAAAATCGATTCATTTAAATTTAAACGATGATAGAGTAGTAGAATCCAGCATTTTCAAGACATTTAAAGACTTCAAAAACTTTGCTATCAACACAATTAGATGTGCAATATTTAAGTTTGAAAAAACATCTACAAGCGAAAATTGTCAAGGGGTAGTCGAAGCTGTAAATACTAAAATTTGTTTGGTGTTTTCGTGTTTTTCGTGATCATCACAATTCCTTTGTTTTGTAAGAAAAAAATCAAAAATAATATTCAATTATATATAATTCATCGTTATAAAAGCAATAAAGCATAAAGCTTGTCGTTTAGGGTTGGACAAATACTTCTTGAGCTAATCAAAATTAGACGAAAAGCAGCTAATAATTTTAAAAGCAAAAGATGCCAAGGTATCTTAAACGTTTTAAGGTCCAATTAATTTTCCACTTCTTTCAAAGATCTAACCGTCACAGGACAAGAATTTACTGGCGCTGTGTCGCGCGAGAGTGGTGCACTGGAGCAATTACTACGAATTACAACGTGGAAATGGATTTTTTTTTGTTGCGGGGGAAAGACTATTTGCATGAATCGGATTTTGCAGAAATCCAGGTTGAAGAAATAGTGTGAGCTATTAAGAGGACAGCCGTAGAGCAGGTGAATGCGCGACCATTAAAGGTTTTTAGCGAAGAGTTGGCCAAAGAACGTGACGAAGAAGTTATTGCAAATTTACCTCAAAGAATGGAACTGCTTAGAACAATCACTATGACCAAAATTCGGCAACGACCATTGAACAACATGACCCTTGGGGAAATATTCATTATCACACCGTATACACATACAATCAACGGGCAAGAATTTTTCCCATTTGATTCAATGATGCAAAATACAAAAGATGTGGAAGAGGCCGATAAATTTATCATATTCTACACAACTTCAATGTTAGAAAAATTGTGCGAGAGCAGCGCAATCCTCTGTGGCAGAATTTTTAACAGTTCCTAATTTTTTCTACCAGATGTATTCCATTCATGGATTGATTAATGGATACGCATTTCCTTTGGTTTATGTTTTAAGCAACATGAAAGACGAGGCATTTTACAAAAACATGTTAACACAGTTAAGAGATCACGCAAATGAAAGGAATTTGGTTTTCGATCCTCAATTAATTTGTTGCGATTTTGAAATAATTTGGTATCTCCTTGCAATCCGTTTTGTACCTTTTGAAGACCTCGAATTTATATTTGAATTAATTTTGGAGAAAGTTGAGAATGCTAACCTAGATGAAGATTTGCATGACAGAATTATGAGTTTTTTTCATTATATTGAAAGTACTTCTGCTCGTGGGTTGCCAGCAAGAGATAGACAACAAGCTGTGTTATCTCACTTTCCTCCTCCACTTTGAAATTGTTATGAACCAGTAACTTTAAGTATACGATTCATATGAACTCCTGTTTTTTGGACGTTAACTAAATCGACTATTTTAATGAAAATAACTTCAATGAATTTTTTGAAACAGAAGTCTTAGAAATAGACTTAACAGCTATGAATTTAATTTATTAATTCATTCAAACTTAAATAATTATTAAATAGGTACCAAATTTTAAATAACAAACAATTTTTCTAACACAGTAGCTGTTAGAATGCTAAAATACGTCACATTTGACACCTAAGTCAAATTAACTTCGTTCAAATTCATATTTTTTACTAATTCTCATAAAAATTTCAATATAATTTGAACATAACTAAATCATAGTAAAAAAAAAGAATATGTTATAAGGGCACTCATAAAAAAAGGCATAATTTTAAATAATAAGAGCCCTTGTCAGAAAATTGATATCATAATTTAAGTATCAAATTCATAAATATATAACATTTTTAATAAAATTATACAAGAGAATGAATAAGTTTTTGAAACTTTTTTGTTATAAAATTATATCAAAAAACTAAAATAACATTAATAACAAAAGTATCTCCCTTTAAAATAAATGTATTGAAAGTGTTTACAGGAACTTGTTCACTCACTTTGTTACAGTCATAATATGACTAATGAAAAAAAAAACTTAAAAGATGAAGTGTTAAATACAAAAATAAACACCATATTATGTTATTATTTGTTGATGAATGATTATTAGATTATAATTTGTAAGAAGAAAAAGGGACCCTTCAGCATATATAACAAAAGGGGAGGTGTCAAGTGACAAATATAACATCATGTTATAATTTCTCTCATATTTTTTTATGTGAACATTCACAATATAATACAGTAGCTATTTAAGTGTTTAAACTTGAGTTTATTTGATATGTTTTTGATGTGAAAGAAACAAAAATAACTGATAAGAATAATTATCTGTTCAGGTAATACAAACAAATATTTTAATCCATATTTATTGGAGATCGTAGATAAGATTTTATGATTTCTAAGAAATTTATGTAGTGATTTTTTTGTAAAAAATTATCTTTGATTTGGCATTTACAGTATAAATTCAGATTATGAAAAACTAAGACATTAAAAAATAAAATATTAATTGGAAGGGAAGATTTAACTTGAAAGATCGAATGTTTCCGTTTAAATGTACTCAATTGATCAACCTGATTTCGCATAAAAAAGAGAAATTAAAAACAGAAATGTTACCACAGAAAAACTCTGAAAAGGTCCCATTTACAAGGTTATTTAGCTTATAACCCATTACTATAAAAATAAAAAAAAACTAGGAAAAATTAAAACAAGAAACAGAAACTAAAATTTGAATTTTATTCACAAATTAACTCTATTATTAAATACAAAATTTTAATTTTAAATTTAAAAAATGTCACAATTCTGAATAAAATGCATAGAAGCTTTGACTATAATTTAAATAGTTCGCTATTGCACAGTGTATGAAATGTGCATGCTTACATCGATTACTTTCCTTTTCATGTTTTTTATAGGTTGCTTCTAAAAACTTTTTTAATTCAATCGAGTTACGATCTCTCAAATTCAATATTATACGATCATGTGCTTTCTTCCACAAAAATTTTGATTTTATCGGACAATAAACACCCTTTTCGATTAGTTTTAATTTTGTGTTACACTCGGTTTTGTTTGGAATGTGATCCATGCAAATATTGGAGGTCATCACTGTAAATATGTTAAAAGTGTGTAGATGTATTGAAGCCTAATTATGCACTAAACAAGGTAAAATCATGATTTGATTTTTAGACTTATCTATCAAAAATATTTTCAAAAACGATTAACCTATTAAAGTGATCGGAACTGATTTAAAGAGCGCATTAGCAGATACCAAGGAATATTCGATAATTTATGCTTGATTTTAATATAAGACAAAGTTTTTTTCGTACTACAACGTGCGATCTAGAGTTCCTCCAAGACCAAGGCTCCAATATATCGGGGGTTATTATTGATTTTCAGTACACTGTTTTTATGAATGATGTTCAGTTCTCTACTTGCTTCACGACTGATCATAGAAAATTTACAGTTTCTGTCTTTTCTGAGCTCAGTTAAAATCTCCAAATCAGAAATCTTTTAAAAATCCTTAGTCAATACGGCTTCAAAATCTCAATTTTTCGAAAATGAGGCCAAAAGTTTTATGCATAAGTTGAACATTAGAAAAGACACACGACAAAAAGTGCCCCAATACTCTTATTTTTCGCAAATCTAGAAAAAATGCGTAAAAAAATAGATTATCAGTTGCTGATACAATTCTTTTTTTTCTTCAATATTATTTTTTTTTTTTGTAAATAAATTATCGTAAAATTTATTACGTCAGTCAAAGCTATCATCGAATAAATTAGAAAAAATGCAAAGAATAAGCCAATTCAAATAAAAATTGATCATAATGCATTGAATATATAAATATACAGAATTTCGTATATTAGTAGATACGATGACGGGTTTGAACAGATTATCATTTAGCTAATATTGTTTTTTCATCTCAATTTTTTTTGAATTTAAAACATCAATACTTGCTTAGAAATCTTTAAAATTAATAATTACAAGGAATCTCTTTATGAAACTTATCAATTAGTAAACATAGATCTGAAACTAAATATATAAAAAAAAATATTTAATTATTGATTAAAAATATGGTTCTTGAATTTAGAAATTCATCATTTCTTACAAACACATTTAGTCTTTAATGAGCTTTGAGTGTGAAAACATTTCTGTTGAGATCAAAATTAGAGTGATAATGACACCAAATATTTGTACAGATCACAATTCAATCAACACTGAATGTCTGACAAAGTTCAAGTTGATTGAAAAAGGTGTATTTTGTACGAAAAAATCAAAATTCTTGTGGAAGAAAGCTCATGAACGGATTAAGTCAAATTTACGAGGTCGCAATTCCGAGGAATTGAGAGAATTTATAAAAGTCACTTACAAACAACAAAAGTTCGAAGAAAATCGTTGTATTCATGCTCATGAAATTCATTGTGCAATTGCAAATCATTTAAGTTTTCGTCAAAGCTTTTTTGGATTTTATTCAGAACTGTAAAATATAAAAGCAAGTTTACAAAATCAAGGATGTTTTGTAGTCATCAATTTATCAGCAGCTTAAACAATCATGGATGCAGACACAGAAGTCAAGGTTTTTGCTTAATTTTCAACGAAGAATCTGGCTTATTTTTACCATAACATTCAAACAAGTCGACAATTCAATTATCTTTTCATTGAAACATCTCTCTCCAACATCTCTTATTCATCGCTTAAAATTTTTAATAAAGATTAGAAATAAAAACTAAAATATTTCAATTTCCAAACACAATCTCACATGATTTCTGTAAAAGACAGGTGTATAAAAGAAGAACATGATTCAATGTTAAATATTTGCTCACTGAATTGTATTGTACAATTACAAGTTAAATTAATGATACTGGTCTCTTATTGTTAGAACAGTTAATAAATTCAATTTAAATTCTATTGTTTTTCCTTAGAAAATCTAACATTGTACTAGAATTGAGGAAAATTTTCAATTATTTTCACTAATACTGAAATTCATTAGTAAATTCATATTAATTTTTTCATTAAATGAGATGAAATGAAACTCAAAAACTATCAATAAAATATTTTACACAAAACACATTAACATATTATTACTTTTTCAATATCATTTTATTTCATCTTCAACCATTGTAGTAATCCAAAAACCTTATTTTCATATAAACTCACAATACAATGAATACAAAAAAAAATAGAATGGAATGTTATTGAAAATGCGGTAAAATTTTATCATCTGTATCTTTCTCTTTTTCACTTATTTGCTACCAAACACCAATAAAATCTTTTGATATGCCATCATCATCATCATCATTTTACACTATTTCTAGCTTTTATATTACAATGATAAAATTTGGAATAAATTTCAACTTTAAATTGAATATCGAAATACTTGTGATATTGATACGTAATCACATTTAAAAATTTCTATACACTGTATAAATTTGCCACCATTTATTGGGTGTTTTTCGGAATACAGTATTGAAATTGAATACAGATATTTTTAAATGGAAATGAGAATACAGATAATTTTATGCCACGGTTTTTTTTCGTATTTACAGTGACATTGTGTGAATTTAGTAATGATGATGATAATGTGTTATAATTTTTCGAGGAGTAGTAAATGAATGATTTTCTCATGAATGATCCTTTCAGTAATGTTTGATTAAAATTAACAGTCCTTTGATTTTTTTCATTCATATCTAAAAAAATTGGAAATTCTAACCGCCAGGTGATTAAGAAGAGTGCATTTCGATGGGACTCGTTTCAAAATAGCGGAATTTAAAAAAAACCCAAAAAAAAATTGAAAAAATCCGACAATTTGAGTTTTTGACCGTTTTCAGGTTCTGGAGCCTAATCCCTGAGCCCAATCCTTGACTTTAATCTCAGAGCTAATGAGTTAGAGCTCATTTTAGAAAACTTCTCCATCCAAAAAAACAACTCATCAATTTTTTAACACTAAGCGTTTCGGCAGGGGTCATTTGACCCTTTTTCAATTTTGAATGTGGAAAACTAATTTTAATTGCACTAAAAATAGAAAAAGCTAGTAATGTAAATTCATAACTTTCTCTCAACTGTATTTTTATGATAAAAGTTTTTCCTTCTAACGAACAAAATATGAGAAAACACCAACACCTACTAATCGTACCATTCAGGGTCATTTGACCCTTGAGCTCGTTTTGATGCATTTTACTTGTTCAGTTTAGCTTTTTTTTAGCAAGTGATGTTCTGATATTTGCTAATGAATTACTAACGTATCATAAATTAAATGATCATGTGACATTTTCATCAACATTTTCATAACTGGTTTTAGAAAATTTTTTAAGAAATGTTCAAAATTGATGAAAAATACTCGGTTAAAAAAAGTAGTAAACTAATGATATAAAAAAATTTATAATAATATGAAATTTATGAAAACTTTAGACTATATATGGCTCAATTTAGATTCATTTTATTATAATTTGACATTTTAAATATAAACCAAGCAAACTTGACAATTTTTCGCTCTAAAATACACAAGGGGTCAAATGACCTATTTTGGTACAATTAGTAGTTTTCGATTAATGAAACGTTTAGTGTTAAAATTTTTAATCGTTTTTAACGGTTTTTCAGGCTCCAGAGCCTCCAATCTGGAGCCCGATCTCCAAACTCATGACTTTAACATCATGACCTCGTCCTCATCCTTATGACCTCGTTTATCTAACAAAAAAAACGACCTCGCCCCGATCAACCGGAGTTATGGATGGAACGGACTTACAGACTAACGGAGTGCCGACAGGCAAACCGTATGTAATAGTTGGAAATGCACTAAAAAGGAATATTCCCGCACATCTTCCCCTTCCTTTTTCTAACGATCATCACGATGATTCGACAAAAGTTTTATATTTATTTTCAATGAACTATTATTTCATTTCATTGAATGTACTGACAAATTACGTGCAAAAACCCTACACGCCATATAAATGCGAATATGGTGCGTCCGACTGACTTTATGAAAATCATCAATCATTAAAAAGTCACCAATGACAAAAAAAGTAACTAATCACGTACGGCCCGAAAATCTTTACGTAATGCTTGGCAATAACCCAGCATGCAAATAAAAAATTATCCACGCAAACCACCCCGCTTGCGGGGTTATCATCAAGCACTGATTTGCGGGGCGTTTGCAACTTAGAGTGAAAAATTGGTCCATTGACGAAAAAAGTCGCTAATCGCGGAAAAAAACGCGAGTCACTGAATTTTCTGAAAATGACCGACTTTTACCAAATGTTGAACTCTGTCTAGCGCTTGTGCATATCGTTCAAGATCAGATTCTATATTTTTTGTTTGTTTCATATAATATTAAATTGAATTGAATTGGCAAATGATGTAGAACATGAAACAAAGGAATTATAAGTAAGTATTAACTACGTTCAATTAAATTTCTTTTTTATTTTAAATGAAGAAACTTTTCCATCAGGTGAATTCTTCCAGAAAATATTAAATTTTCCTTTAGTTGATGAACTGCTCAATTCAAAAACTTTTTATAATTTTTTTTAAAAAAAAATCACATATTTTTATATATCAAACTAACCTGTCTAATAAAATGAAAAGAGTTAATATTAAAAGATGATATTGAATAATAAAAATGGAATTCAAAGGAATTTTTATCCTTTTACCCTCATTCCATTTTTGTCCTAATTTATTTTGAACAAATGAAAAATACCTTTTCAAAATTATTTTCGATAACTTATTTTCAATGACAAAAATTATTAAAAAAATATTTCATTTGAACAAATACAATGTTAAAATTTAATTTCATAATCATTTTTTTTTGCATCGCATTGTGTAATGATATCTTTCATAATTTGAACCGGATATTATCAATGTGACAATAAATTTATGAAAAATTGAAGTACTTGAAGGAATTTTGCAAGTATCTCATCTTTTTAAGGTAAATTGAATATAAATTTCAAAAATATTTTTTTATTTTTTATTAAATTATATTGTTAATTGAACTTTGATATTAAATTAATTCCTTTTCAATCAATTTCCCGCCCAGTTCACAACTAAAATTAGAACAAAAGTGTTTAATTCAAACGACAAATAATTCACTGTGAAAAATTGAATCAAGAATATAAATAATAAACTTTTCATCGCATAATAAAGAACCATAAAGAAGAAAAAAAGGGTGGTTAGCAGTGGTTTTATGCGTATATTAAATAGACATAACAATAAATTTTTCGAGAACCAACCCCACCAAAGTAATTGAATGCATGATAATAATAAAATAATAATAAAAAATATACAAATAGACTGGTGATGGTGGTGAAATGAGGAAATGTTTAACAAATATATATAATAAGGGTTGAAGTAGATGTAGGAGATGATACTGTTATTAGAAATTGATGCAGAACAATGTTCAGAAAAAAAATGTGTCGCATCAATTTTATCTGTTTATGACATTTTTAGCACCAAAGAGTGAATTTAAAAATGTATTCGATGAATATTAGAAAGAAAAATTGAATTAGAATGAGAAGAGTTAAAATTGGTTTAGTACGAAATGATTTTGGGTTTGAAATATAATTTTTAATTTTTTATTTTCAGAGGAAAGACGAAAAATCTTAAGACTCTCCGATTTAAGAATCTACAAACTATCAAGAAACAATATGGTAAAAATGATTTGGATTCCTGGACAAAGTAACATAGAAGCTAATAAAATTGTCTGCAGACTAGTAAGTGACGGTTAAGCTTCAACATATGCTGGTGTAGAACCATGCTTAGGAATTTCATTGAAAACAGCAAAGTCTGCAATATTTAAGTAAGCGTTAATCGAAGATCACCGTCTGCCGAGCAAATTTATTCGCACTGCGGGGCGTTTTCAACTTAGAGTGTGGGATCTGTAAAGCAACAGTTGTTTTTGAATCCTTATTTCAATGGACAGTAACTCGTACTAAGGAGCTTCTACACTCTCAACCCAAAACCAGTAGGGCACCAGTGGGATCACGATTTTCCACTGGTCTCTCACTGGTTCCCCCCTGGTTTTGGGTTGCGAGTGGGAATGATCTCAGTTCAAATTAGAGTTTTTTTTGGCACTCGTTACAGGACACGCACGAGAACTAAAACACCTTAAGAAAATGAAACTAAGTAAAACGGATTTATGTAGCATATGTCGAAAAGATGAAGAAACTGCTCAGCACAATCTCTGCTTATGTAGTGGACTTGAGAACAGACGAACAAGCTGACTGTTTGAATGGGCTAATAAATCCAACGGCCCTCTTTGGAATGAAATTGATATAAGATTTCTTGAAGAATGTAAGTATCGTTAAAGAGAGTAAGTAAACAGACAACTCACAAAAAGCCTAATGTTGTAGAAGTTCAGGTGAGTATACCGTTCTTTAATCATCATCATACAAGAATTTTGGTGACGAAGAAGTCCTTTACAGATTATTGAGACCTTGAAATGAATTATCGATTTTTTAATTGCTTTTTGTATTTTTAACTCTTAAATAATTGAAATAATACAAATTCACTTCAAGTACTGCATTCGTCTCTGTAACAACCAGTCCGATACAATACTTCATTGATTTCCATACATGCCAGAAATTCCTTTCAACTTCGTACATGTGTGTAAAACAATTTTCCCCATAAGTTTATTAATAAACAAATTCTATTGTTTCAAATAATTTTCCTGATGATTTTCCGAAACTTTTAGTCCAAACAATAGAAAATCATTTGTATTACAATAATAACCAATATACTCAGATAAAGTTTAATATCTAGAATAGAGATTAAAATTAATAATATAATAACAATAATAATAAAAGCAATAAGGATAAAACAGAAACCTATTTATCACTCTTGTTATTATGATATTTTGACGTTAATTGCTGGATGCCACATTCAAAATTATGAACAAAAGGATTTAAATCTCACATATTTACTGTGAGACACTTGTCTGAAGAAGAAACGCTATGATGATGCCCATATGGTACAATGCAGATGATGATACAACTAGAGAAAAGTAATAATAATAATAATTGAAAGTGTGTATAATTTATTCACGACAATGTACGATCCGCAAACAACAAACATATTTGTCTGTTATTAAAGTTAATAAATTTCATTAACCTTTCACTCACATTCAAAATATGATGAAAAAAAAATGTATAAATGATACCAGAACATATCAAACAATAAAAGAGGGTTGATCTACAAATATTTAAAAATCATGAGGAAGAGAGCTAATCCGTTTTTAATAAACAGACAAATAATAATAAACACACACACACTCATCAGTCTATTGTTTGGAAACATATTTGGAATTTATTTTAAAATTAAGTGTGTGCGTGTCCCCTAACCTATAAATTTTAATTCAAAACAAGAAAATTGTATTTAAAATGTATTAAAAGATATTTTTTTTTTTAAATTGAAAAGCGGAAAAATTTCTATTTCTTTTGTGGTAATGTTGCAAATAATTACTAATTTTTCCCCCTTTTCATCTCATGTACTAAACACAAAACCACTTATTTAGTGACATTTTCACAAGAGAAATTTTGAAATTGTTATTAAATTAATTTTAAAGAATTGAAAACAAATAATTTTTTTTTGTAATGAATAATCAGGTACCAATCCATTTGTACAATATTGAGCTGAGATCTGTAAGGCAAGGCACTGAGGCTATCAGCTGGGCCCATTGTGCATACCCGTTAGCAGCATCCGAGGATCTAAGCCTTTATCTTGTTATCCCACCTTTATCTAGTCTTTAACTTAAATTAAGTAGCCGGGAGAAGGGGCATTTGAGATTAGACAGTTTCATTGCCAAAGCGAGAATGGAACTGCCAACAACTAACCATCGTACAATCCATAACATGTACAAGGTGGCAAATCTTGAATTAAAGAAAGTTCTTTTGAACTAGATTAAGTGATCAAGTAATCATTGTGATATATTTACATTCTCGTTACTGTCATTTGAGCCATCTACCGGATAATAGACAAAACAAAATAATTAAAATAAGTCGTTGCTTTTTTACTATGGAGTTGATAGAAAAATGTAAGTTTATAGTCCTTAAACGTAAAGTAAAACAAGTTAATTTGTTTTTTTCTTAAAAAATTACTTTTAAAAGTTTTATTTTCAGATTCAATGATGATGAGCATGAGCATGATCATGGACATGGGCGTGTTCATGTTCTCCTTCAGTGTGAGCAACAAAACTGCTCTTCAAGTAACCCAAATTCTTATCATTCTTTCCATTGAAGCACTTCAATACATTAAAGGCAAATTTACATTTATCTTCTTCAGCCTTCAATTCTTCAACACAACTATCCAAATCAGCACGAACAGCGGCATCATCCAAATCCTTGGTGCCATGATGTAATTGATGCAAAACGTTATCTGTAACAAATGTACCATCCTTGAACAAATCCATTTTCTCAAAAATACATTTGACGTGGCAGAAGACACTTTCATTTTCAAGATCAAATTGATATTGTTTCAAATGTTCGATTTGTTCATCGGTGACACCATTAGCGGAGGCACAAGCAGCCCGATATTCAAGGAATTTTGCACGATCAGTACAAACGTGTTCGGCATATGCCTGAAATTACAGCAAAAAGTACAAAAATAAATTTGGAAAGTTCCATTGAAAAAAATTCAAAATCACTTACCAAAGTAACGAAAGCAGCAAAAATAATTAAGAATTTCATTTTTGATAAGAGTTTTTTGTTTCACGTCTGAACTTGTCAATGAATCAAAATCAAATGATTTAATTTGAACTTAAATCTGAATATTTATTTTTTCAACTTAACATCCGAATTACAGATAATCGGTGATTGGAACAGCTGGATCGTAATTTTGTGGTTATCAGCGGTCACTTCGCGTACATTCATTGAAAATCATAACAATAAATTTTTTGTTACTTAACAATATCACAGTGCAACAAATATTTTTTTCAAATCAAATTAATTGAATACAAAATCACAGTGCAACAAAAAAATTAAATAGAATTAATCTAATACATCAGTAAATATTTTTGTCCATGCTTCTGATATTCAAAAATTTTGTTGCACAGTAGTGTGAAGTTCCGAGAAATTAAAATTATAAAAAAAAATGATGCACTTACAACACTTGACCTTTTGATATTTTTCTTTATCAATGAAATTTGATTTTTTTTTTATTACTAATCTCGTCTAGGCAAATCATTTAATGAAGTAAATAAGAAAAAAAAATCAAATGTCATTCAAATCATTTCAAGTTAAATTTACAAATTTTCCACGAAACAACAAATTTTCTTTTTAATTTAAGTTTTATTATTAAAATAAATTTCTTCCTGCACGCTACATTTGTTTACCTGTAACACGTACACGACTATTTAATGGAACTTGATCAATATTTTACATATAAATATAGTAAAACATCTTTGTATTTATATCAGTTTTGCGTTAAGAATCGTACTGAAAAGATCGAATAATTTCTAGAAAAGCGAAAAAATTCAATTAAAAAAAAAATGATGAAAATTTTCTGTTTAATTTTGATCGTTGGTGTTGCTTTAGTAAGTGTCATTTTTTTCTATTCTTTCAAAATATTTTAACGGCCTTTTTTAAATTGATATTTCAATAGGTAGCTGCTGAATTCACACCCCGCACTGCCGAAAATGTCCTAAAGTACGACGATGAATGTGGTGCAGAGTTAAAGGAATCTCCTGAACGATTAGCTGAATTCAAAAAAGGTGAATTTAAGGAAGATCGTGAGTCATTCTGTCATGTCCATTGTGTTGCAAAGAAAATGGAGTTATTTGACGATGAAAAGGGAACAAATGTGGAAAATATGGTCAAACAACTTTTGACTAACAATGCAAAACCTGAGGCTGAAATGAAGAAAACAGTTGAAGATTGTATAAAATCATCAGAGGATAAAAAGGAAGATAAATGTGTGTGGGCATTCAGTGGATTTACGTGTTTAGGAGAGCATGGATTGAAAGCAAGTCCTGTTTAAATGACCAAAATTCAAAAAAAAAAATTAATAAAATTACAAAGAATTGATAATAAGAAAATCATATTTTAATTTTCATATAATAAAATAAATTCTGTTTCAAGTACTTAAATTGAATCAGTTTTCTTTCAATAATTGCACTGAAAAGATCGAATTAAGTCTAATTAGTTCAATTAAAGCGAAAAAAATGAAATATTATTGGATTTTTTTTATTGTTTCGTGTGGTTTTAGTAGGTTGACATTCTTCATTTTTATCATTTTTAATTTTAATGTAATGCTTATTCAAAAGGTGGCTACTGAATTCACACCTCGCACTGCTCAAAATATGCTCAAGTACGATGACGAATGTGGTGCAGAATACAAAATTTCTCCAGAGCGTATTGAAGAGTTAAAAGCAAATCTTTTCAAGGAAGATCGTGAGTCATATTGTCATATCAATTGTGTTGCAAAGAAAATGGAAATATTTGATGATGAAAATGGGATACTTGTGGACAATTTGATCAAACAACTCTTGACTAACAATGAAAAATCTGTCGCTGAAATGAGGCAAATAATTGAGGATTGTATAAAATTGGCAGAAGGTAAGAAAGCGGATTTATGTTTGTGGGCGTTCCGCGGATTATTTTGCTTAGGCGAACATGGCTTGAAAGTAAGTCCAGCTAGAAAATAAAAATTAAAGTTCTACAGATTTAATAATAAAACAATTTACTTTAATTAATAAAAATGCGTGTTCAATGAACTCTGCTTTCAATAAAATGTAAACAAATATGAATAATGTCCCAAGAACAAACACAAAAAACATTTTATCAGTAAAAGGTCATAATTTGTATCAATTTAAATAAAATAATGATAACAATTTTAAATTTAATAACAAAAACATATGATTCTTTATTACAAAATTTCTTGATAAGTGAGGCCGGCAACAGATTTTAAACCGGTATTATGTGTCATTAGTCAAATTTCACTTAAATATAATCATATTATTCAAGAAATCGTGATGTGAAGTTGTACTGAACAGCAATTGGACTTGGTACAAAATTTTAGGAAGAAAAATCACATTTTTCAATTTTCAAATTAGACTGATCTAGCCTAATAATAAGACCTAAGTTGAAGTTTCCTCTATTTTGTCGTTATTGGCGGTTTTTTTATCGATTTGCGACTCTTTGACTATTGACGATGGACGGCATGACCCCCACAGTTTTCTCCATATTACAGAAATGGGCCCAAAAGTCCCACAAGTGCTGTAGCTGATAAAAAAAACCCCAAAAACTATTTCGGGTCGTTCCAACCACGAATAGAGCTATTTTCATTCACAAACTCTTTGTCTTTCAATGAAATATTCAAAATTCTAGAAGTTACCTCAAATCTGAGCATAGCTCTATCATACAACGACATCTAAACAATAATATATAACAATAAGAGGTCTCATAATCGTCTCATGTTGATAATAATCTTGTTTTTTATGTAACATTTCTTTATATGTGCAGATGCAAAACCCTTCCTTGTCAATTATTTCTTTTCTGTATTTCATAATTCAATTTGGATGCATTAAATTTTGCATACATCATAATTATTATTTTAAATTTGAATTATTAAATTAGATCATTGTGTCAAGTCACCTGTTACTCACATGAGGCCATTTACTTTCATTTCATTTTATTAATGAAATATGGTAATTTTTTTTATTTAAATTATATTGTCTCGTTTCTCAGATTCGTTGATTTTTTTGTTTTTCTCTTCTTGACGACAAAAACAACAACAAATAATAATATACAAGGTGCCTTAAGGTCAATTTGAATGAACATTGAGATGGAATACAGTAACAGGTTTAAGAATGTTAAATATAAGGAAGATACACAATAAATTTTAATAGATTAGTGGAAAGTTACTTGAAAAAAATATGTATTTAAAAAAAACAAATCATCTGATAAGTTTTGAATTTCATGTAACAGAATTTTATCCTCTACCTGATGATTTTTGTTTTTATTTTTTTTGTGTTCTTTTTATTCTCCTTCTTCTTTTTTTTAATTTCTAATTCTATCTTTGTTTGGGTTTCAAAAAAAAATATCAGCAGCTGATCTGGTTCATATGATTCGATTTTTATTTTGTTTATTTCCTTTTTCTATATAAACATTTTATAAGAGCTAAGCATCATCTCAGAAGATGTTCTGGTACCAAAACATTTAAAGTTTAATGAAATTAATTTCTTTGTTTGGTCTACAAAACATATGTGAGATTTTGGATGCATTTTGTTATGGTCCTTCTTAAACCGGTTTCTTATGTTTTGTAATGTGATTATGGATTGAGGGAATTATGTTTTTGCGTAAAAAGTGAAAATGGAAACGAGACGATGTCCGGATCAAAACGATTTGATTCATGAAAATTTATTAGGATGAACAGCTGAAATTCTAAAACTACCAAAATAAGAGCTGAGAATTCAAAAACTTACAAGTTAAGAGCTGAGAATTTGATATTTAATAAATTGAAGGCTGGGAATTCGAAAGCTTACAAATTGAGAGCTGAGATTTCGAAATCTTACAAGTTAAGAACTGAGAATTCGAAATCTTACAAATTGAGAGCTAGGAATTCTTAAATTATAAATTTAGAGTTGAGAATGGTAAAATTTTTAAAATAAGAGCTGAGAATTCGAAAACTTATAAAATGGGAGCTGAGAATTCGAAATCTTACAAATTAAGAGCTGAGAATTCGAAATCTTACTAGTTAAGAGCTGATAATTCGAAAACTTACAAAATGAGAGCTGAGAATTCGAAATCTTACAAGTTAAGAGCTGAGAATTCGAAATCTTACAAGTTAAGAGCTGAGAATTCGAAATCTTACAAGTTAAGAGCTGAGAATTCGAAATCTTACAAATTAAGAGCAGAAAATTCGAAATCTTACAAGTTAAGAGCTAAGAATTCAAAATCTTACAAATTAAGAGCTGAGAATTCGAAATCTTACAAATTGAGAGCAGAGAATTCAAAATCTTACAAATTGAGAGCTGAGAATTCGAAATCTTACAAGTTAAGAGCTGAGAATTCGAAATCTTACAAGTTAAGAGCTGAGAATTCGAAATCTTACAAGTTAAGAGCTGAGAATTCGAAATCTTACAAGTTAAGAGCAGAAAATTCTAAATCTTACAAGTTAAGAGCTAAGAATTCAAAATCTTACAAATTAAGAGCTGAGAATTCGAAATCTTACAAATTGAGAACTGAGAATTCGAAATTTTACAAATTGAGAGCTAAAAATTCGTTAAACTATAAATTTGGAGTTGAGAATGGTAAAATTTTTAAAATAAGAGCTGAGAATTAGAAAACTTACAAATTGAGAGATGAGAATTCGAACTCTTACAAATTAAGAGATGAGAATTCGAAATCTTACAAATTGAGAGATGGGAATTCGAAATTTTACAAATTGAGAGCTAAAAATTCGTTAAACTATAAATTTGGAGTTGGGAATGGTAAAATTTTTAAAATAAGAGCTGAGAATTTGAAAACTTTCAAATTGATTTGATACAATTTTTTTTTATTTATTTTATAACTACAATTATAACAATGCACTTATATCTGTCTTTAAAATTACTGCCTCACCTTTTCAATTAAGTGCAAGTGTTTTCTTTTTGTTTGAAATGAAATGCGTTTTAACCGAAAATACAAAGAAAAAAAATAATAATAAATAAAGAAAAATTAAAGATTCTTTCAAAGATAAAAACAAAATGAAGGATTGCGTTCTTAAACAAAAATTGAAGATAAAGTGATATGAAAATTTCACTTAAAAAGAAAAATCTTTGATATATTTTTTGAAATTTTTTGATAAATTGTCACATTTTTTGCATCTTAACGAATTTTAACAAATGAAAAAAAGAGCACAAATATAATTTCAAAAAAATACAAGATCAAACTTTGATGAACGATGTTTGAAAACTTTCCAGAAAGAAATCACAAAATTTAATAATAAAATATTTTATCTTTATTGCATTTTAACCATGGAATATTTTCAAATTATCCCTCCAATGAATATGAATTTGAACTGTAGTCATAATACCAAACAACAATAACAAATAATAAAATATTCAAAGAAGTCAAATAATAATAATAATAATACTAATAGAGAGCACTTATTTATTCATGTTTTATATTGGATAATAACCGATGTGTTTTGTCTAACGCACTGAATTCCACTATAAAAGCTGATGTGATTTGAGTATTAGTCGTTAGAAGTAATTTGAATCTCACGAAAGTCAGACATCTCTAAAAACTAAATAAAAGAAAAATGAAATTTTTAATCGTTCTAAGTGTCATTGCATTGGTAAGATTTCATATTTAAATTTTTCAAACAAAAAAAAAATATTTTAACATTTAAATTTCATAGGCTCTTGCTGATGAATATAAAGTCCGTACCACAGATGATTTACAAGTTTTCCGTGAAGAATGTGGAAAGGAATTGAATATTCCAGCTGAACGTCTCGAAAAATTCAAGATGTGGGATTTTGGAGATGATGAAGTTGGTAGATGTTACATTCGTTGTTCATTCAAAAAATTCCCAATTTTCGATGATAAAACTGGACCATTGGTTGATAATTTGGTTAAACAACTTGTAGCTGGTGGAAACAAGACCGAGGAAGAAGTCCGTGCCGAAGTAACAAAATGCGTTGATGAAAAGAAGGCTGATGAGAATGAATGCAGTTGGGCTTTCCGTGGATTTACTTGCTTCAAAACTGCCAATTTGCAATTGATTCGTGCTAGTGTCAAGAAAGTTTAAGGCAACACGAGAATGAAATAAAGACATTATTTGAGATTCTGTAATTAAATCTGCCAAACAGAAATTTTTTGAGACTGTTTTGTTTGTTAAGAAGAAAAAAAATTAAATTTCAAAAGATATTAAAATAAAAAAAAAATGAATTTCTAGTAATACAAATAAATTTCTTTTCAATTTTACATTGTTTTGAAATTGTCCTGGTTGAATGGCCGATCAAAATGAGATTTTATTGAATTCGTTCCCATCATTCACTATTCATATGGATCAGGTACTGTTACACAAAAAAGTAAATGTGTGTGTTTCTTTGTCCAAAAATATATAAAAAACATCCTGTCCCTCTTTTTGTTTATGTACTTTTTCATATGTGTTCAAAATGGTATAAAAGCTCATATTTTGATTCATTTTTCGTTAGTATCCTTTGGTCTTTCTTTCGTACAAGTGCTTCACAGTTCTTTGCTGCTCTAAAATTTTTATAAAATAATTTTTTCGGTTTTCTTTCAAAATTAAAATTAAATTCTAATATCAAGATGAAATTCCTTTGCTTAGTCTTCTTATGTGCCATCTCCGTTTGTTTGGCTGATCACGTTCGTACCAAGGATGACTTAGCCTCATATCGGCAAGAGTGTGCTACCGAAAATGGACTCACAGCGGAAGAATTGGAAAAGGTCAAAAAAGGCGAAGTGACTAACGATGAAAAAACTCGTTGCTACGTTCGCTGTGTCTCAAAGAAATTCGAGATGTTTGAAGATGATAAAGGAGTTAATGTAAGAAAATTAAATTTAATTTAAAAATAAAAATTGAGTGTTATATTTTCTATAAATTTAAAAGGTTGAAAAATCCCTTCGTCAATTGGAACATGCCAACAAAGATCTCACCGCTGATACTCTTCGTGAAAAAGTACTTAAATGTGTTGATGCTACCAAGGACAAGAAGGGAGATAACTGTGTCTGGGCCTTTGCAGCACACGCTTGCTTCAAACAAGAAAAATTGAAGCTTGTCCAAGAATAAACAATGTGATCTAAACTGAGACTGACTCAGGTTTTATTTTGAATTCTCATCTTTTATTTTTTTATTAAGAAATTTTATTCTTTCATTTTATTAAAAATAGTTTAAGTTTGGCATTATTGTAAAAAGAAAAATACAAAAGTGTTTAAAGACATTATTTGGAAAATAAAAATTTTATAGCACCAAATTTTCAATTTTTTAATTTCGTGTTCATTTCAACGAAATTTAAAACGAATTTTGATTCTTCTCTTTATTTTTAATTCCTTCAAATTGAGAGTTCAAGTTTAAAAAATTGCAACAGGTGGTTATTGTTTACATTTTAAGTTGCATATAAACCGTGAAAATTCTGTAAACAGAGAAATATTGGACTTTAATGAGTTTCCTTTGAGAGAGAGAGAGAGCTTTTGCGCACAATTGATTTCCTTATCATATACGATGAAAATTTCAAGTGACATTCACTCAATATTTTTCTTCTGAAGTGTTAAGACAAAAAAAATTATATTTAAAGGAATTAATTTAAATTTGAACAAATTCGGTAAGAAACTAAATTTAACATAACTAAATTTTAAAAATTTGCTATTTGAGTGATAAATTTCTCGAAATATCATTAAAATACCACGGAAAATCAATTTTCCACATGAATTTTAAGTATTCAAGGACATTTCTCTTGATATCCCTTCTCAAGTTTTATCTTGTAATTTATCTCATCAATTAATTTCAATATAATAGTGTCATTAATGGTCTTCGTGCTTTATATCGATTCCATTATCATTATATTTGATCTACATTTATATTACAATACAAGGGGATTCAATCAATTAATTATCATTTTTTTCAATTTTCTTTTCACTTTCTGTTCACTTTATTAATTGAAAAAAAAAATAATAGGATACAATCATGGCATGTCCTTTTTCTGCGTTGCGTACACGTCAAGCATCAGTTGTTTCTGAAGCACATAATTGGGCTATTGAAGAAGATGTTGGCGGTGAGGATGATTCTTTAACATTGAAGCATTTAAATGCAGCAATTCAGCTTTTAACTGTTCCAAGTGTAAGCATTTTTTCCGTAAAAATTGAGAGTTGACCATTTAATTTTTTTTTTTTATTAATAGAATGAGGACATTTTGGCAGCTGTCCAATCATTGAAAGCTAATCATGGAAATAAGTGGCCTGTTTTACAGAAAATCAAATCTGAAAAGGATGTGATGTCAATTTATCCGCATTATGATTTCTTAGCGGATATTCAAGAGACGTTGTTGCAATATGATGGTCAGATTTCACACAGATTTCAATGAAAATTAAAACTTATAGTTTTATTATTCAATTTTCAGAAGCATCATCCACCGATATCTTGATTCAATTGGGAAAAGAACTCATTTCAGTGTCATGTGTCGGTCTGATTAAATCAGCATTTCAATGTCTTGGAGCTGATTTACAAGAATTCCTTGGATCACTTGATGGCGTTTATGATGTCCTGAAATTACAAGAAGAAGATTTAACGGATACGGGTTTTGTGTGTGCTGGTGAAGGTGAATTAATTTTTATAACTGAACGTCCTGTGATTGCTTGGTTATTACTTGGATCGTTACAAGCACTTTGCAAGACATTGTATGATGCTGAGCCTAAAATCGATATGGAACCAATTGGTGGGCATTATCGATATCTGTTTACTGGATTGGAGGAACAAAAAACTTCGTTGCCAAGTATTCTTGAGAGAACCGCGTCGCCGTTGAGTTCAGATCTCAAAATGAGTAATGCCACATTTTGCAAAGCATTTCCATGGCATTTTATTATGAATGAGGAACTGGAATTCCTTCAATTGGGAAAAGGTTTTAGTCGATTATTCAAGAATTATATTCCGACTTATGGGAGAAATGCGGTTACTTATTTTAAATTTCGTCGTCCACGGAATTTGGAATTGAAATTTCATGAGATAACAAAGCGAACAAATACGACATTTTTATTGTCTGTTCGAGCGCCACCTGGTTGCACTGAATTCTTTGGAAAAGGACTTGAAATCAAGGGACAAATGGTTTTTTGTCCCGAATCTAATAGTTTACTGTTCTTGGGTTCACCATTCTTAGATGGATTAGAAGGATTGACAGTAAATGGATTATTTATATCTGATATTCCACTGCATGATGCAACTCGTGAAGTTATTTTAGTGGGGGAACAATCTAGAGCACAAGATGGATTGAGAAGACGCATGGATAAATTGAAATCATCAATTGAGGAAGCAAATGTGGAAGTGAATAAAGAACGTCAAAAAAATATTGAATTATTACAGCTCATTTTCCCGGCTGATATAGCAAAACGACTTTGGTTGGGTGATAAAATCGATGCAAAACCATATTCGGATGTTACACTGCTATTCAGTGACATTGTCGGATTTACTCGCATCTGTTCAACGGCCACTCCATTACAAGTGGTGACAATGCTCGAAAAGTTATATCGACGTTTTGATGAATTTTGTGGATATTTTGATGTTTACAAAGTGGAAACAATTGGAGATGCGTATTGTGTTGCTAGTGGTTTACATCGACAGGGCGATTACGAGGCACATCGTGTTGCTTGGATGGGATTGAGTATGATAAACGCATGCAAAAATTACAATACACATTTGGGAGAGGATATTCAGATGCGAATTGGACTTCATACGGGAACCGTGTTAGCAGGTGTGGTGGGAATGAAAATGCCAAGATATTGTTTATTTGGTCACAATGTCACGATTGCCAATAAATTCGAATCCGGAAGTGTTGCTTGTAAAGTTAATGTCAGTCCAACTACTAAAAAGTGAGTTGTATTAAATTTTTATCTGATTGATTTTTTTTTAAATAAATGAATTTGTTTTATTTACATTTTCATTTTCAGATGGCTCACAAAATATCCTGGATTTAACTTTCTATTCACTCCTCGTGAACCGGAAGCTCTTCCAAAGGAATATCAGCGTAATGAAGGTGAAACTTGTTATTTCCTTGATGGTTACAAGCATGAAGAGATCGATATTAACATGCCCTTACAATTGCACATCAGTCAAGCAATGAAAACAATTTTAGATCGAGAATAAATGAAAAATTACTCCAAATAAAGCCACAAATATAAAAGCGACCAAAAAATATTTAAATAAATGTCAAATTTTATTATAAATGTGTTAAAAAATAAATGATAATCAAATTCAAATGTATTAAATATTGAATTTCAATTGAATTTGCCTCATCTGCATAGTAATCCAAAAACTCATCTTCTTTTCTCTTCTTTTTATTGATAATTTCTTCCTTTTTCTGTTTTTGCCATGTCTTGACTTTGACTAACTCTGATTGTGTCACCTTTGATATGATCCAGTTTGTGAAAAATCCTACATTTGTGTACACTGTTGGTGCTTTTTGGTATTGGCATGACTCCAAACCCCATGACACAATTCCAATTAAAATATTTTCACAAATCAACGATCCTCCAGAATCGCCAATGCAGGGCCCTGTATCCATATCATCGAAACTTATTGCACAAAACATGCCTTGTCGAATGATATCAACATACGGATATGTGGTATTACAAAGTTGTGGCGTAATCAATGAAACATTTGCTGTTTTAAGTGTTTCTGATATTTCAAGACCTTTTACTACGGCACCCCATCCTCTTATTTGACATTTCGTTACTTTGGTTGACTTGAAATCCATGATAAATTTTTCATTAATTGGCTTTCAATCTGATGTCGTTTCATTTTTCCCATGAATTTGTAATTCTAACAATGCAATATCATTCACTTTTGTCCTTCCATTGTATTTTTCATTTAAAACCACTTTTTTAATGTCAAATATTTCTATTTTACTTGTTTTTCTAAAGAGTGACCGGTCATTTTTAACAACAATTATACCACTTTTTCGGATTCCTTGTACACAATGTGCTGCAGTTACTGCAAATCTTGGTGCAAATAGAACAGCATTACAAAAATGGCCGTTACCGAATTTCACTTTTTCCATTGATTTTAATCTTAGCGAAATGTGACTTTGAATAATTTTATCTGCAGGTAAATGAATTCCAAGTAATGGCAGAGTAAATGTATTATTTTCATATAATTCGGCATTGCTACAAGTGAAAATGAGGATAAAATGCATTAAAATGTATTTGCACATTTTAAATTTGATATGAAAACTTCAAACAAGGTGAAAGTGTGACCAATGGAAGTTCAAGACAATAACTGACACGAAAAATGACAAAAATTTGTCAAACGTGTTTTTTAGTTGATTTGAACTATTTTGGTCATTTTGATTGTGTTTTAAAATTAAATTTATATATTTAAAAGACATTGCCGGAAATAATCAATTCCTTTATGAAATTTGTTTATGTGTTAAAAACGGATATTTGAAAAAGACACGCTAATATTGAAGTTCCAATAAAACTTGCAATGAAATTCACTGTTATCAAGTATCCAAGAAGTTTGAACTTGCCCTAGGAATTATCCGCTAGTTGTAATATAGCGTAAAATAGCGTTTTACTGAATTTTCATTTTTTGCTTATAAAAATTTTCGAATATTAAAATTTAAAAAATGGCTGAAATATATCCAAAATGAAAAGTAAACTTGAAATATTTCTTTAAAATCTTTGTTTTCGGTTAAATCCATTAAATTTCTTATAAATTATTAGTAATGTATATTGTGTATGAGTCAGCAACTTTTCCAAAGAAAATATTCAATGAAAAGTAACGTTTAAATAAAATAAATATTAAACTGCACTTCGGCCTGTAATGAGCTAAACGTAAGTATAAGTACTGACTTAGTTGAGATAGTTTTCGCCTACAAGTGTAAGTGAATTGATTTGAGTCCGAATCAATTTATTTTCATCCTGTAGGTTTGAATCAAACCGTTTGATCCTTCCCACTCTTTACAGATTAACACTGTACAACAATGGATGACATGACGCTAAATATAATAAAACGCTAATAATAAGTGATGACACAGACAAAATAGTAAAGGATGCGGATTAAATAGAATGTATCACGAGATGGCTAAGAAAAATCAGATGGTGTATTACCACAAAGATAGAGTTCTCTAAGAGCAGAAACTGCTAGGGGACTTAACACAGGCAATGCAAGTGGAAATAGACAAGTACTTCCAGATATTCGATAGATACCAACTAGTAATCCAACAACTTGGCTACCTGGTAAAGAAGGAACCCAAAGAAAAGAAACCGAAAGAGTCTGCAAACGAAAAACACAAATCAAATCATGTTAATAAATAATCTCAAACCAAATAATGAAACTAAAAATTGAAAAAGAAACGAAAGTATTTAGAAATTGTACTTTTTTGTTGTTTCTTTTCCGTTTTCCCCTACCTTGAGCTTCTCTGTAAGAGATATAAGCCGTATAATCTTTAAAGGTCTTATTTCTTGAAATATTTGACTATATGCCTCCACATTTTCGGACGAGGAGTTGACACCTCAAATATTCAAATAAGATACTTTGTAAAGTTAGACAAAATAAGTCTTGTTTTTTGATTTTCATGAAAAAGCATACAGACAAGTTTTCCGAAATTATATAGACCAAAGATCCAAAATGAATTCAACTTTCATAAAAATATGTATTAAAATAAGCAGCCTTTTCCTTTAAACCTAGAATGTAGCACTTTTTAAAATCATATTTGACAATTTACATTTTACATTACAATTTACATTTTTCATTTTACATAAATTTCAGCCATTTTTTTTACATTTTGATGTTCGAAAAATTTTAAGAACGAAAAAAATGATTGACAAAAATATTATATAAAACGCTATTAAACGCTACATTACAGTTATTGGCTAACTTAAAGTCAGAATCAAAAATTCTAGGATACTTTATTCCAGTATGATATTCAATATGTTGAAGATATTGCATATTTTTAGGAGTGAAACTTCTTGATATTTTGAAATACACACTATAGCCGTTTTTTTCAAAATAGTCTTGATTTCTCATTCTTGTCTCAACGAAAAAATATTGATAGTTATCATTTTTTTCAATTCATGTTTATCAAACATTTTAAACACTTTTATTCTACATAATTCAACATCAAAGATAAATTCATATGAATATTCTAGTCTAAATATCTCCAAAAATTAAAATCACAGATTTTAAACACTATCAATTTCATAAAAAGTTTCAATTTAATTGAATTCTAATATCTATTAATTTATAAGTCTTTTTTTCCACTAAAGTCAAATGATTAACATGAAAACTTTTAATGTATTTTTTTTTCACTTAAAGTCATGAATATTTGGCAGGAAGATCCTCAATGGATTTTTAATAAAATTTTATTGTGCTTTCAATTTATTCTTTCCCCCATTAATTTTCTTTTTATTTGACGACCTGGCATCGAGTTCCACAATACTTAACGTTATTCCGAATTGAGCAGCGTAGTATGTCACCATTATTGATAACTGTGGGAATAAAATTGTTATTATTTTTTATTAAATTTTAAATAAAATTTAACTTACCGGTGCAAAAGATAATGGAATGTAAAATTTATCAAATGCGATTAAGGAATCTGATATCACAAAAAGTACAGCACCAATTGCACATGCGAGTTTTGGAAAGTTTTTCAAATCAAATGGATTTTCTGCAATACGTGCTAAGGCTCGCCAACACATCGTTAACAGCAACGTTCCATAAATTGGAAGACCAAATTTCAAAATTGTTGGTAAGGTTTGGTAAAATAATGAAACACCTGCCGCTCCAACGCAATACAAAACAACACCAATTAGTGGCTTGAGTGGTTTAAATCCAAATGATGAGATGTAAAATATTTGTGCTACAGCAAAGGCTCCCATGCCTTCGGGAAATAAGTCAATATTTAATAAAATATCACCGATTGATGAAAATATCAAACCGATCAAAAGGAATTGTCTTGAACGATGACTGAAAAATATAATAATTTTAATGAAAATTGAATTATTTACATAAAAAATGTTACTGTTACCCTTTTGATGTGTTAATTCCATAGAGGAAGATGAATATCATTAGTGATATAATTGGGAAGATTTTGACGACAGTTGACCACAGTTTTCCATGATTTTCGTACTCAAATGTCCCGAGCATGAAATAAATGATGACAGTCTTGATGAATGGGACCATTTTCAGGCCGGTTTTTTGAATCTGTTGCAAAAAATAAATAAATTGTTAGACATTTTCAGCTGAATTTGTCCGTCAACTGGTCACACATTTATTCAAAAATTTCTGGTATTTGGGTCAAAAAATTTTTCATTGAGGGTGACTCATGTTAAACATTTAAAGTCATTTTAATTTAAATCTTAACGGATTCGCTACGAAAATTAAGTACATTTTTAAAGCATACACTCAATTTCATTTTTATCTTATGGTGCTCTTTCACTCTTTATTTAGTACGATTATGCATTTCTCTGTTATTGTTTGCTATGCATTTTTCTCACATAAATTCTCTGTTTACTACAGAAAATTATCAACAAAGAATGAATGAGAGTCTATTTTTACGCATGCCTTTTCAACTGAGAACTCATTAATTAAGACATAAACAACAAAAAGGCCATTCATCTGCCAAGGTCGAGAGAAATTGATTATTTATCAGCAATATTTATTTTCTTCTAAATTTTATATGTCATGAAATCTTACCAATTGCACAAAATAATCCATGTTTTTTTTTTTGAATTTAATGTTATCTCACACGTTTCTCCTTGGATACTGGTTGAATTCCAAAATACTTAAAAATATTTATAATTCAATTGTTATCAGAATCACACATAAATCATATAATTATCACTTAGATATGATGAGTTTAATTCGTACTTATTGTGTACTTTAATTTGAACAAATAAATCGTGGCAATCAAAGCAATTTTTTACGATAAAGAAGCTGATTTTATTTTTTTTTTTTTGTAATTTTATTACTTATCTTGTTTTGGTTTTAAACCATTATCAAAGAAGTCTGATATTTTACTGTTTATTCAATGCAATATGCAAAAATCCTTAATTAAATGCTTAAATATTGACGTTAATTGCATTATGTTACATTGTATTTTTTGTATTTTAATTACAGTGATTTGCGAATAATCTTACAATAAAAAAAACATGCAAAATGCGGCGCGACAACAAAGATAAATGTGAACTACATTCCGGTTCAATGTATACTAAAGTGAGTGAATATGAATGAGAACTGAAATTCACTTTGAATCATGAAGAACATAATACAATGCTGTGTAAAAAAAATTACGTACAAGTGTACTTAATTTATATTCTGAACACGCAAACACATACACAAAAGAGATAATGTTGGATTATGAGCGTTACCTGTATGAATATTGTTTGAATGAAAATTTTTAAGATTCATTGTGTTTCTTACGATGATCTTAAATTTAATAAAAAAAAATTAGTCGCAAATAATGTATATTGTAATTAATTCAGTTGAATGACGTCGTAAGAATCTGATTCGGTATCACGGTTCACTGGAATAACAAAATAAAAATAAGACGTGAGGCATGTTTATTAAGATGTATCAAATTTCCAACTCATGGGACTAAGGTCATGCATCAAGGATTAAAATTGATTAGGGATTCAGCACGAATGGATTCATTGTGATTCTCAATAACCCAGTTCTGAAATGATCCAGTCGGCCGTGGAGGTTTTGAGAAACTTAAAGCATGAAGGTCCAATAATAGTACAGCAATAGCAACAGGGTGACCATTTTAGCTCTTTCGGAGCTAAATCTGGCTTTTTTTGAATTTTTTGGCTCCCAACATGGTTCAAAAGCCCCTTGGAACTTTTTTAGGTCTTTCATTACATAATTTGGCTAAATTTAGCTCTACGCCTTAAATTTTTTGTTCAATGAAATTGCGACTTTTAATTACATAAAATTTCCTGGATCGAAACTACTTCAACGACGAAATTTTGGGCTTAAGTGTACAAATATCAAGATGCAGCAGGAAGCAATTCGTTTGACGATCTGGCGATCTTTATCCTTGATCTTTTATCACTTCCCCATTCCAATGCAGATGTTGAACGAATATTTAGTCAAATGAATTTGATCAAAAATCGTTTGACTAACCAAATTGCAACAAATGAGTGGTATGTGTCAAAGAAAACTAGAGAAGGTGAATTACAGTTGAAAATGAAAAAAAAATAAATTTTTATTTGAACATATTTTAGCTCTCATTTAGCTCTTTTTTGAGGAAAATTTAGCTCCATACAAATATGAGAGTTGGTCACCCTTATTTAGCAACAGGTGGTGCAAAATAGAGAGCCCTGGAAAAAGATCCTTTAGAACTATTCATTAGTCATGTGCCATACCAATTTTGTCGAATAAAATTGGTGGCGCGTCTTTTCTACCAAAGTCCATATTTACCCCTGAGGTCCTAATACGTACGTCTGAGATGGTTTTCTGCCACTAATTCACACCAGAAAGTTCTCACAGTCGGCCGAATACGCTAAAGCTAGTAATGTAAATTCATAACTTACCCTTGATTTTAGTTCTGCATCTTTACTTTTTTCCTTTCATCCAAAAAAAAACTCACACCTACTAATTCTACCTTTTCGGGTACTTTATATAGATAAATTCTTAACTTAGCATAGCTTAATCGTCGTATACTTCCACACAACATAAAATTTAGTACTATTTTAGTATTACTAAAACTTGTTCGAGGTGTATGCATGTGTACGAAGGTTTAAGCTACGCTACGTTAAGAATTTATCTATATAAAGTCACGGTTAAAAAAATGGATGATTTAGTGTTCACTATAACACTCTAATGGTGCGAGACATGGCGCGAGACATGAAAATTGATAAAAAAATATTACAAAATATATACAATTTTTTGGTGTGGAGTAAAAAAATCATGTTTTGGTAAGTTTTAGGTAAAAATGACCTGAAGCAAAGTTGTAGAGAATAATTCAAGCAGCAACTTTGCTGAACTAATCATGTCGATATTTCAAATATAAATAATTTTATTTTGTGTTTTTGGGTTTTTGTTTAAAAAAAACATAATTCATATATTATAACTAAAATTAACCTGATGCAGTTGTAGAGAATATTTCAAGCTGTAACTGGCGAAGACGATATTCCTTAAATTAAGAGGTTAAACCGAAAAAAGAGCTCCAATTTGTGTATTTTGCGATCTTTCACATCTTAATATATAGAATATCGACTTGGTCAGTTCAGCAAAGTTGGCGCTTGAAATATTCTCTACAACTTTGCTTCAGGTCACTTTTACCTTAAACATACAAAAACATGATTTTTTAACTCAAAACCAAAAAATTGTGTAGAATTTGTAATATTTTTTTATCAATTTTCATGTCTCGCGCCATGTCTCGCACCATGACTCGCGCTGTGTCTCGCTATGCGAGACATGAAAGTTTTATAGTATTGATTCACTTATGAAACTCCAATGAGTTAAAAGCCTCATGGTCACTCACGTTTTTCTACAATAAATCAAAACATCTTAAAATTTTTAAAAAATAAAACAATTTCAGTAAAACACTTTTAATATTTTTTTTTTTAATTCACGTTCAATTACGTTTTGTTTCTTTTTATTTCTAACCTAATTAGTCGCAAATTCATATTGTTATTTTGTTATAATATTATATTTATTTTTTTTTTATCTGTTTTAAATTTCATATAGTTAACATATCATTTCATTTAATTTGAATTTTTTACACATTTATATTAATACTCCATAAGTCAAATGGTACATAATTTATTCATTTATATTATTGTAAATGTAACTAATAAAGTTTTTTATTTTAATTATTTTCAATTTGTTCTTTTAAAACAATTAATATTTTTTTTTAGTTTTTTTTTATTATAGCTTTAATACAAACAGTTACTTTGATAAACAGATTTTTCTGTTGAATTTTGGGCGTTTTTAATTGTTATTTGATATTATAGTCGAAAAAAATAAACTCAAAACACTGTTTTAAGAGTAATTCAAAGTTTATTGTTAAAAAAAACTTAATTTGCTGCCAGAGCGTTTTGTTAGTAATTTTTTTAACTAAAATCAAAGATTATACTCAAAGCAAGGCTATATTTTTCATCTGTATTTTTTGAACATTTATCCATTAACTCTTTTATCAAATGTTTAGTAAAAAAATCGTTATCGGAACGATTTCAGTTCATGGATTACTTTAACTCAACTGAGGTATATGGCTAATTTGCTTGGATCCTTTTTTGAAATCTGCATTGAGGTCACCCAAAGAACTAGAAGGACTTTAAAAATATAGCCATGCTCTTTAAAAATAGATAAGGAACTTTTTTCAGATAAAATTCATTCGAGATTATGATATTGATTCCTTTGATAGCTCCGTAATTGTAAATGATTTCTACAACTATGACTAGAATTTTCTACTAAAAATGAATTTAACACAAAGAATTTCTGTAAACCAACATATTTTTCTACAATATTTTTTGTATTTTATTATTATTATAAATTTTATTTTTTTTCTCTATAAATCGTCATATCTGCCAGCAAATGAATGACTTTCAGTCAGTTTCTATCTAAATATCTTCATTTTGTTAATTATTAAATTTAATTAATTATTCAGCTGCCTCTTGTTCATTTTATTTTTTTATGTTCTAAATATGTATAGAGTTAAGTTTTTTTTGTTATATTTTCATAATAATTATGCTGTTAAATTATGATTACATATCTATACAATTCACAGATTCACTATGATAATTTACAAATATAGTTATAAAATAATTATTGTTTTTATTGTAATCCATAATTTTTTTCATTTTATATTTTTTTTTATATGATAATCAAAACACATTTAATTTGGTTTAGTTTTTTTTTAATATTTTAATAATTGAACAAGAAAAAAAACAATCCATTGTAAACAAGTTAACAAATAGTTCAGTATCAAACTGCCATTATAATTTTAATTTTTTAAATTAAAATGTTATGAGTAATGTTTTTTATTGTAAAGTAAAATTTGATTAATTTTATATTTTTTTAATTAAGGTGTTATTTTTTTTTGGTTTTATGAAGAACGTTCCAGCGTTCAATTAAGTGTGTCTACCATTTTAATAATAAAATTATTAGTTGTCTCTTTTTAATATTCTAGTTTTATTTTCCTCCGCTTTTGCTTTTAATTTAAATCTTTTGATTACGTTCTAAAACTAAGTCAATGCATTTATTAAAGAATTATTAATTGATCGAAAGAATTTATGTTAAAGTATGTTGACAAAATAGTTTTTACAAAGAGAACAAAACTTTATAAAAATATTTAAAATACTTTTTAATGACAGTTCTAAGGGGAGCTCGTTGATCGAGTTGGTTGATCATACCAGATTGGTAAGAATCTTGCGACGGGGTTTCAAATTCCCGGTCATGAAAATTAATTTGTGTTTTTCGAGTTCTAAATGTGCTCCAGTTTTACATAGAATACATATAAATCCTCTTGGGATTTTTAGGGGCACTGAGTGAAATCTGAGGGCGACTGGATTGGATGACAGTATAAATTGTAGGTCCCACGTGGTTACACCACAGATAAAAGGCGCTTACTATAAAAGCTTCAGAATGAATTCGGGAGTATATGCAAAATTGTAACCCTTGGAAACATTAAAGAAGCTGTTTTGTTCATAACATTTAATGGTGTTTTATCATAACAAGACAAGTTGCTAAGCCCGGCCAAGTAATAGAGGCTGCTCATGACTGTTATACAATCGCAGGAAGCGTTCACAATGCATTCTTTTATGAAAATATTTTTCCTCATGGTTTCATTGTAAAATAAAGCTTTTTAATGCGGTCATAACTACAAATTCCTTGCCAAATCACATACTTGCGAGTAAATTTGTTTATCTTTCTGTAATTCAATATCTTTGGAACACCTCCCCTTGATCGACAGTTGATTTGATAAGAAGTTCCGTTTGAATCTGATTCTCTTTGTAATAGCTATTTCGTGGACATATTTTATTTGATTAAAGAAGCTATAATTATATTTTAAAGTTTATGATATTAATTGGAAGAAATCACATCTTATTATGATTAAAGTTTTTTTTTATTATAAATTAATTTTAGTAGTAAAATGGGAAACTGAAAGATGTGCAAAAGCTACAATGAATTAAAATTTGAAATGAATTCATTCAAAAATAGGACGAGCTTTTTGAATAAAGGTTTTGGTTTATATTTCTTTTTGCTGTATTTGGATAATTTGAAATTTCTGATTAGAGAGTTATCCCTTTTTTATATCAAATTTAATGAAAAATTTTTCAAATAAATTTTGAACTCTCTTTTTATCAAAAATTTCATATATTTGAAATCAAATTATTGATAGCGAAATATTTTCATAATGACTTTAGTTAAATTTTTATATATTACTCTTTATTTTGTAGGTTATAAGTATTCAATTTTTTTTTCTAATATTTTTGGTAAAAATGGACTGGTTCGTTTTATATAATTTTATTCTATTATTTGTTTGGAGGATGCAATCAATGCAATGTCATAACAAAATTTTATAAGAAAAATGTGAAAATTGGACAGTAAGATATCAAAATATATTTTAATGATTGTTTGTTTTGTGCAATTACAATGATATTCAATTTTTTATACTACTTTTTCTAAAAAAAATCCTATTAAAATGAAATACTTTTTATTATATATTCGAAATAAATTTTAACAATTAATTGTATATAATTTAATTATATATTGAAACCATTTATTATACAATTCATGGAAAATATTCAAAAATTTATATATATTTTAAGTTAACACCTGTATTATGAAAAAACCTTTAAATTACATAAATTTATTTAGCACAAAATTTGTAACATTTATTTGAAAAAGTGAACAATAAATTTATTTATTTAAATTTAAAAATTAAAAGCCCTGTAACAGTTACTTTGATTTCATTAAAGAAAAAAATTGAAGTATATGAAAAACAGTATATTTTTTTTACTTTTTCTTCCACTTCATTCTGTTTCACAAATAATCACTCATTTTTAATAAAATTTCATGATGGATAATAAATATTTTTTTTTTGTTAACTATTTTCTAATACAATAATATCATAAGGTAACACATGAAATAATTATTTCGAACAAACTACTTTTTATCATGTTTGTCTTACAATAATTAGAAAATTCTTTGGTGAACACATATTTTGTATTTTAATTTTTTTTAAGTGGCGATTTTATAAACGACATTTTACATTTGATACGATCATAAAAGGTGGATCTTCATTTATATTTCTAACAATCTATAATGTTAATTATTATTTTTTTTTATGTTTATTATTTTTTTAACTTTTAATTGATTTTATTCTACTAACAAATAATTTTTTTAAAGTCCTAAATAGAAAGCTATGCTTCAATTATTAAAAGTAATTAATGCGATGAATGTGCAATTTTTTTATTTTAACTTTGACTATTTTTTTATAATATTTATGTTATTTCTTAATTATTTTTATACCAAATTTCCCTAAATGTCTAAAGAGTACACTTTGATTAAAGAAAGAATCGAAATTTAAATTAAAAATATTAAGGCAAATTAAATTTAATTGAAAAACATTGAGAAAATATGGATGATAATTTTATTATTAAAGACACTGAGATTTTTTTCTTCTTTTTCTAATTACTAAAGCTTTAAGCAGTTGAATGAAATGTTTTTTGGTATAAAATTTTTGATTTTGTTTCTTTTTGATGACTATTAAATTATTTTTATGAGTGCATTTCGTAAAGTCCGTTGTCTCTTTGATTCTCTCGTGCTCTGAGATATGCAGAAAGGAGAATTAGAGTTAAATCTGACTATGAAATTTTCAAAAATCTCTTTGAAAAAACCACATTAGGTATGATTTCTCAGTGGGTGGGCAATTTCTCCTACTGAAGCCTCAATTGGGCTTATTGTAATATGATTTCAATTAATAAGTTTAGCCGAATCGATTCAGAATCGAACAAAAATTGAGTTTTCTGACAGCTGGCATAATCAGGGAACAATATTTGATCTATGACTTTGGACCGTAATTGAAATTTTTGATACAAAGCTGTCACTTTCGTTCAATTTACGTTAAAGTTTGGGCTCCAGAGCCTAAAAATGTTAATTCACACAATCACTTCAAAACTCAGCTATAAAGCCAGCACTAGGGCCTTGAGTCAGGCCCATTGTTTATACCCTGTTATCATCATCAGAGAGCCGAAGCTTCTATTCAATTCAATTTAATTCAATCAGCTCAATTTGAGGAGCCGGAAAAGGAGAAATTTGAGATTGTAAAGTTTTATGACCCAAGTGAGAATCTAACAGCTAACCTTGAGATTGATAGTCCAACATGCTAACCATTGAATTGAAGAATCCCCAAGTTTCGCGATCATTCCGAAGTCAGTACCGTTCAACGACTGGGATCCATCAGAATACGACCTTCGAATACTCGTTTTTTTTAAATAATCGAATATTTTCAATCACTATTCGAGTCGAGTCGAGTCGAGTTGATCCTCATCGAAATGCACTTTAATCCAAACCGTCTCGTGGTTAAAATTTCCAATGTTGCAATTTCAAACAATACCTTGAAAATGATAAACCACCAGGCGTTCTCACATTTTAAAAGTATTTTTTGTAATGTAATGTAAATGAAACTTTAACTACAAAACAAAACAAATATAATTAGTAGTAAAAAAAAAAAATCTTTTTGGTTAAATTTGATTATAATTGTCATTTAATTTTAATAAATCAATATAATTTAATTAGATATTTATTTTCTTATTTTTTATAAGGGAACCCGCCCTTCATATTGTTATATGTTTTTTTTTCTATTCAATATCAATACAGCGAGTTTTTTTTTTGTCATTATAATTAATATTGTAATTTTTTCAATATATAATCATTAATGAGTCTAATGAATAATTTAAACTGATCGACTGTTATACACAACTCTGTATTTTCCATTATTAGTATTAATTTTAGCTTTAATATAAATTTTCATATTATGTAATATGTTTTTTTATATAAGTGACTTTTTTCCATTGTTCTTTTTTTTATTTTTATAATTACAATTAATTACTAGTATAATAACGACGACGACGACGATGATGACTAAAATGATAGTAAAGTTGTTGTTGTTGTTGTTGTGTTGTAAGTGGTTAAAGTAGGTGTTCTCATACACGTTCTTTAATGTTAATATTATTATTATTATTAAGTTATTGTATGTATATTGTGTGTTTTTTGTATGACTCTTGTTATATATATAATGATAATTTTCTTATTATTTATTATTCGTTTGCTTTTTCAGATGTTTCTCCCTCCATTGCTTCTTCTTCCTCCTCAACATCTGAATTACCTTCTTCTTCTAATGTTACCTGTATTTGACATGAATATTTTTGAAGTGTTTTATCTTGAATCATTCATATTTTACTTACTTGAAAACGAATTTTATCATCACCCTCATCTGAGGGTGGTGACGGTGGGATTAAACTTTGATAATAGTCTCTATTTTCTTCGAGAGTATCTAAGATTTCTTGCGCGTCGGGACTCACTGTGTAAAAATTTAAAGATTAAACTCTTTAATTTAAGTAAAATTGACATTTACACAAAAAAAAAACATACCTAATTCAGACCAACTTTCCCATAATGGATGCACAATATAATCGATGAAGCCAACTTGAGATTTTTCTATTGTAGCGTTATGTCGATCACACATTGGACTGATATCCATGCCGGCCGCTCTTTCTTTATCACCTTGTCTGAAGAATTCTTCCATAAGTAATGACACCCATTTTTTATACAGTGGTAATGGTTTTGTGGGATTACTCAAATCAGCACAATGAACCATGTTTTCCAGGACCTTTGATAAGAAAAAATAAAATAAAAATATCATAAATTGTTTGAATAATTTATTTTTTTTCAATACAAATCGCTCACTTTACGCTCAAAATATTCTTTAACTTTGATTTTTGCATTTTAAACGCAATTCTAACGATTTTAGGAAAAAAGTGAGTACTGTGAGCACTTATGAGGTCCGTCCGTCTATGTCACAAAGCTCAGAAAACAAGAATTTTCGAAATTTTCTAAAATCATTGAGTTTTCTATCAAAATGCGCTCGGGCATATCGTTCAAAATCACATTCATTTTTTTCATGGAGCTCAATTCAATACATTTTCATATTAGAATTGGGAATAACATTCCATAAAAAATCAAATCACCTGTATTCTATCGGTATAATTATCCAACATTAACACTCCGGACCCGGCAACTTTTTTCGTCTCAACCATAGTTTTTAGATCTGCCAATAATGTCATATGTTTAGACATGTCTGTTGACAGAACCATATCAATTGCCATTTTTCGCAACGTTTGACGTTGTTTTCTATGAAAAATATTTTATTAAAATGATGTTTCATGTGACCAAACATGTTGCAGTACACTTACTTTTGTAAATTTTGAAATAAATCACATTCCTTATTCTGTAATAGTTTAAAGGCAACCGCTAAATGGTGATTTTCCAGTACACTTTCATCATTATACATGAGAGCAAGTTCAGAACCTGATTTAATATTGAAAATACAATAACAAATATTATTAGGAATTATTTGATTCTTACTTGAATTAATTAAAAATTGATTTGTCAATCCAGGATGATCAACATCGTGAATTGCTGCGCCAAAAACTGCTGCACAAATTTCCAATTGGGTAAAGACATTTTCAAGAGCTGGCGAATTAAGTAGCACATGTATACTTTGCGTAACATCGGCCGCATGCAATGAATTATGAAACGGATTGTCTTTCACATAGTGATCTTCTAATGTTGTGATAAATGCCAAAAATACTTTAGCCGGTATCATAAGGGTGCTAAGTAAATCACGTTCCTAAATTGTGATATTTTGATAGAAAAATATTTATACATATAAGAAAAAACGTTGTATGGATAAATAAACGAGAGGATGTGTTTTATAATGGAAATGAAATAAAATTAACGGTAAAAAAAGGTCAAAGTAAAAAAAAAATAAAACAAATTTATTTTTAGCAATTCATTTAGCTAAAATTTACTGAGATTGAAATAAAATCAATAATTTAGATGATGGTGAACTTACACAAAATATCCAATATGATACACAAGTAAGTGGACGATTCATACTAAGTGTACCAATTTTAAAAATATCTATGCCCCAATTATTCATTTCACCAAGTGCCTGACCCAGTTGTGCTTCGTGAGGTGTTTCAACGCCAAATGACGGCAGACGATCACTCGTAAACGAATTGGTGTGCATTAAAGGTTTCTTATTGAAACCCGCAATTGTTGACATTGGTGGTGGGGCATTTGTTGATCTGGGCGAACGACTTCTCATTTGTGCATTTCGTTCAGACGCTAAATTTTCTTCAATTAAACTAGGTAAATCATAATCTTGTTGTTTATCTGTAAAAAAATTATCAAAATTATCATTAAGAGTTTTATTTTCATTTAAATCGCAAATACTTTACCTAAAAATGTTGAACTAATATATTCTGATATTTGATTTCCCGATTTGCTTGACTCGCTCAAGTGTGACAATTCTTTGTTTAACATTCGCTTAAACTATGAATTAAGAAGAAAAAAATTAATTAATTACCCATTTAATTACTGATTCCATTGTTTTACCTTTAATGATGCCATATCCGATACACTACGATGTGTTTGTACAGTTTCTAATTGATCTAAACACCAGTCAAGTTCATCAATTGTCTCAACAGCTAACTTTACGTAAGATTCTTCTCCGGGCACTAAAGCTTTGACGGGTTGTGCAACCGTGGGTACTCTTTTCGATCTTTAAACGAATGACAATTTAAAATTAATGTCGTAAAATTGATTTAATTGAATCCATAAAATTAAGTCATCTTTGTTATTCAAGTACGTTCTAAATTTTGCAATTCAATTCGAATTTTTCTTTTACACTTTTTAAAAATTATCGGAAAAATTGGGACACCCTCTTATACTAAAATACGAAAAATATGGAAAAATTGTCCGGTAACATCAGCAAAAAGTCAGGAAAATAGGAAAAAAGTCAGCCAAATGTCAGGAAAATTGCATCTTTAAAACTTTCTTGAGATGCTTCAGCGATTTTCACGAAAATATAGTGGAAACACAAATTTTAGAATGGCACAAAAGCAAATAAATGAATTTTTGTGATTTTCGAATTTTTCTGACGGTTTGCTGTGCGAGATTCTCCGAACTATTGCAATTATCCTGACTTTTTTCGAATTTTTTTGATATTCCGATAATCTGGACGATTTCAGTATTATATGACCTATTTACGATTTTAACTGTCTCAAACATTTTTACGTTTGGATATTTTTTAACAGTGTAAAAAAAACTTCACATTGATTTTAATTTAATGACTTTGCTCTAAAACGTACTTTGAGGAAAAATTAAAAAGCTAGTTCTTTTAAAATAATTTTTTTTCCAAGAATTTTTCTTATTATAATGCGTTGTTGATTTGACCATTTGACATTTAATTGATCCCTTATCATTTTTATGTTCATATTTTTTTTGACAATTTTACTTCATGACTTTAATGAAAATAAATAAAATTAACACAACACTGACCAGAACGTGACTTTTTCAAAATTCTATGAATTTTCTTTTATTTTAGTTATTACCATTTATTCTTTTTTTGATTTCAATGAAAAGATCAAATCAAACAAGGGACTTAATTTTAGACTTTTATCTTGTTAAAATTAAACTAAAATTGAAATGAAATGAAAAACGTGACATACTTTGATTGTACATTTGTTAAATTGTACATATTGTTCCGTACGGTCCTTAAACTAGACAATATTTGAGCGAATGGAGTAACAATAAGCTCTTCCATGTGCCTGCAAATTTAATAATGATAAAAATAGAAATTAATACAAAAATAAAATTATAATTGTTTATTTATTGTAAAATTAATTCATTTCCAAAAACTGTTATATTAAAAAAATATCATTCATTTTAATTTTTTGTTCTTGTTTTTTTTTTGATGCGATATTAAATTGTTATAAAAAGCAGTTAAAAGTGTATTTTTTTAATGGAAAACTTTAAAAGTGTAAATGTGTTTATATAAAAAATAAAACCAAAACATAAAATATCTTTAAGAAGAGAAATAATCTTACATTCTTTCTGTAGGCATTGGTGGTGCTTCAGTCTCTTTAAAACTGTATTTCAGCATCATTCATCATTCATTTTTTTATAAATTCACCAGTAATTATTTTTCGTTGTTTTTTTATCATTTTCATTTTTTTTGTGTTTGGAAGAAGAAAAGACAACAAAACAAAGAAATATAGAATATCTTTCATATTAAATACAGTGAGAAAAGCATATTTTTAATATAAAAGTAAACGTATTTTAAAAGGGAAAGGGTAAAAAAATAAGGATAAACAAAAAAAAATATACAGAATTGAAAAACCACTGGTTTGAAAAGTAATCAAATTATAATTTCGCTTTCATTTCGTCTCAATGTCTATTATTATTAAAAGGTTTGTTGAGTTTCTTATATAAACTTTGCATAAATTAACTCGATTATCTATGAAAATGTGTATAAATATTGAGACGATGACGATGAAGATGATGATGAATGTTAAACAAATCCAAACAAAATTTTCATGATTCATAGTTAAATTATGATAAATAATAATGCAAAAATTAAAAAGAAAAAAAATGGAAATTGAAGAAAGCGAAGATGATACTTGTAACTTGTTTGAATTTTCTCAAGGGTTTTGTTTTGTTATTTTTTGAAACAAGGATAAAGTGATCGGTGGTCGGCTTGAAATTTTTAAAATGTATTTCATACAAAGCTCACCGTTATTAAGTAAAATTTGTAATATTAGAGCAATGAAAATTATTTTCGTGAAGCTGCTTCCCATCGCTGGCGACGAGAAATTACAACGGGAATTTTTCTGCGACGGGAGTTTTTTTCGCGACTGAATATTCCAAATTTGAATGAATTTTTCACTTGTTTCATAAGTCTTGAATAAAAGTGACCTAAAGCGAAAATATTTGAATGTGCAACTTTGCTCAACTGACCAAGTCGATATTCCATATATTAATAGGCCAAAAATGGCAAAATACACAATTTTGAGTGTATTTTACAGTTTTTCGAGTAAAAATCATATTATTGTAAGCCGAGATTATACGGTGCAGTGGTTAGCGTGTTGGACTATCAATCTTAAGGTTGGTAGTTCAATTCTAGCTCCAGCCATTAAAATTTACAATCTCAAATGTCCCTTTTTACAGCTACTCAATTTGAGTCTAAGGCTAGATAAAGGTAGAGGCTGCTTGGGATGACAGGATAAAAGCTTATTCCATCGAATGATGATAACAGGTATGCACAATGGGCCCGACTGCTGGCCTTGGTGTAGTCTCAATAGCCGCCCTACAAATCTGATATAATCTAAAGTCGGGAAGCCGCGACGGGAAAAACAGTTAGAGTAAGGGTTCAAGTAATTTGCGCGAAATAAATATCAAAAATAAAAATGGGTTGAAAAATTGATCAGCCGACTCCTTGAAATATTTTGTCATAAATTGTACAACCGAGAACATTTAAAACAATATTAAAATTTTTTGCTATGAATTTGTATTTCAATTTAAAGTAAATATTCAGAATATGAATTTCAATTTGGCGCCTAAATTAAATATTTTCATAACGCAAATAGCGTAAATTTGTAACAATATTACAATATTGGCACTTTATTTTTTTTTTGTGATATTCAATCATCAATTCACATCTAATGGAACAAGCTTATGTACATAAAGCTCGAATTGTAATAATAATAAAAAAAAATAATAAAGAAGATGATAAATAAAGAAAGAAAGGGGAAAAATGCAAAATTAAGTATAGATATAAAAAAAATAATGTTTCAATAAATATACATTACATACCGTTCACTAGCAATGCTAGAATTCCTAGACATTGATTTCGGTGACATTTCAAAATCACTATCTGAACGATATAAAAAGGATTCACGACGTTGTGGAGCATTTTGTTGCAGCACCAATCCTTTTTCCGCCTGACTTCCTTCCAGTGGAGATCTGGCACCGCCACCACTTTGGCCACCATTTTCCGCATCAAAACTACATTTAAAAAGAAAATAAAAGAAAAACATTGTCACATTAAAATGTAAAATTCAATATAATTTTTTTTTTATCTCATTTAATATGATGATTGAAAACATAACAACTTTTGCATTATTATAATTTATATGTGATATGAACCGAAAAGAAAAACATCAACAAGGCAATACAACACATAGTAACATCAACAAATATAAAACCAATAATGTTTTACTTTTAAAAGAAAAATAAAATAAAAAGTGAATTTACTGCAAAAGAGCAGTGAAGAATTTTATGATTATTATTTCAATACTACCATAAATGATTACAATCTTAACCTTAAATTTTTTGTGTTTATGTGTGTGTAAAAGAAATGAAATGAAATGACGAAAAAAGGAAAATAACAGATTTTTGCCAATACAAATAATAATCATAAAAAGAAAACGCATAAAATTCCAAATCCGCATCACATTCTCATAAAAATACACACACACACACACACACACTAAAATTCTAAAAGGAATTTTTATAGTATTTCATACAATTTCGCCCTCGAACTACGTATTGGCCACAAAATATTAGCATTTTATTATTGAAATTGGTATGAAGTAGAATTTGATGGTTAATTTATAATATGATTATTGATCAGAAAAATGATACGATCTTATCTTTATATATGTGTGTTTATACTCATCTAGGTTTCATGAGCATGAGAAATTTTTCTTGCGTTGAAATTAATTTGGTTAGACGGTTGAAAATTATTGAGAAGACTAACAAAAAAAAAAGGATGAATGAACTGCTCCAATGATGTGAAAGATAATTAACGCATATTTTCGGTGTTAATGTTTAAATTGGTAAGATGAATATTTTTTCTCATGAAAATACAGATAAGTAATGAAAAAATGCGAAAATTAAAGGAAAAATCAGCACATTCAACATTATAACATCTAATTATAATCTTAATTTGATATTTGATGAATAACTAATTGAAGTAAAATCCCTTCTAGACAAGGAACAGAAATAATCACTAGGATTGAATTACCGATGTTATTCGGTTTATCTTTGTTATTAAAGTAACAGTTATTAAAGTAGTGATTATATTTAAACAACAAATTTTGACCTTGAAATACACGGTACTGGGTCACTAGGTTACGTTAGGTAAAGAAAGGCATCACTGCCGTCTCAAAGAGTGCTTTGATGGTCTTTTGGGGTCACTAACGGTAGGTGGTTCACAGAAGAAAATCGAATCTCAAATGCAAATTGCACTTTTATAGACTGTTAATCTGCACCGTCACTCAGAACTCGCCATACATGACTTCAGAATTTTCAAACGGAAACACATGGGATTTTTGGGACAAGAGCTTATGATGCTGATTTATCAGTCTCGAGATCAGGCTCAACAACTATTTTATACACTATAAATTGAAAACGCCCCGCAAAGCACCCCGCGGCTTGTTAAATCCGTAAAAAAACGCGGAGTTTTAAAAACTATAGAAAACTCTAGAATTTTCAAAACCGCGGAAAAATCAAACTGATCAAAAATATCAAAGTCAAGCAGACGTTTTTTAATAATAACTCATTTTTTATTAAATTCAGATAAGTGCGAATCATAAATTTTCACATTTAATAAGCGTTAACAGTGTAATAAAATGAAAGATTTACCATTTTTATAAGGAAAAAAAATTCTACCTCTCATAAATTGAGCATAACCTTTGCTATTAAAATACATTCACATAAATACATTTTTATAACTCAAGTCCCGCGTCTAATTTCTATGATGAACCATTTTTTATTATTATTGGTTCTAATCATGAAAACTAGGTCACATCCAGCCAGGTTTTTTACTCTCTCTTAATATAGAATCAAGCACAACATCCACAAAAAAAAAATAATGGAAAAATACAAGATAGATAAAAATTTCCTCCTTTTTTTTGTATCCCATTTTATCGGTATCATGTTTCAATATATTTTTTTGTTGTTATTTTGCTGGATTTTATGGCGTATTTTTATTGCCCAGCTCTCAATATGTCTGTTATTGTTGTTCAATTTTCAAAGCAAAATGACCAAGACACATATCACATAGTTGTAATCTCAAAGTCTTATACAATTTAAAATTTTTATTGTGATAAAAATAAAGTTGTATGTAGGTTCTTTTTTTTAATTTTATCGAGATTTTGTTGTTATGATAACAAAAATTATGAAAAAACTCGTATAATTTAATTTTGTATCTTGAAATTGGTTTACATTCAAAAATAATTACAAATTTTATTATTATGTTCAAAGGAAATCTCAAATTAGAACACACAAATTGTTTGCTTGATTGGTCTTTTAAAAGAAAATTGATATGTTAAAATCCGATTTTCTTTTGAGTGGGCTCATTTATTGATTTTAAGGTGATTCTCTGTTAATCATACTTCTAATAAATCATTTTCCATCATATAATAAATCTTTCTGATCAAATAAAAGTGATTAATAGTGTTTAATATTTGTTTAGAGAGTCGGTCATAGAATGTTATTTAAAACATGAAATCTAAAATAGAAATAGAGTAGGAGTAATATGAGAAAGTTTTAAATGTTATAAATTATGATTGTAGAAAGGAAACAATGTTTATAAGTAGATACTTTTATCATTATTATTTTGTTTATGTTACTTCAGGGTGGTATTTAAGCTGAAATGATTTCAAAGCACGTATCTCTCAAAAAGTTATATGTGCAATGCAACGAATTAGTTATGTATGCAGAGAGTTAAATAGGTCAAATGTATTTTTCTTTCATTTCTTTTTTGTGCCGTTCCATAAAAGAGCATAGAAAATTATGTTGTTATCACCATTAGTTAGTAGAGTGTGGCTAGGCTTTTAGTTTTTTGTTTCATTATTTAATTTTTTGAAGCATAAGTAGGAAATTATACATTAAATATAAGTGATTGTAGGTGTTTTTTCATACATTTATTTTTAGTATCAATGAAGAGAAGGTCACTTAGGATGAAAAAATATGCATTGAAATATTTTATCAATTTGATTATTGCATATTTGAAGTAAATATTGTCAACACACTTAAAAAACACACAATCAAATTTTGAGTTCCACAAGGAGTCATTCTGTCTCTCACTCTCTACAAGTACTACCCAATACCATCAGTCTTATGCCAAATAGTCTTATATTCAGACGATACTGCCTTCATTTTATCTTCCAGATTCGACAAACAAATAATAAGTCACCTAGAAACATCCGTTAAAAGCACAAAGTCACAAAAGGTTTTCACAGACAATTACCGTCAGAGCTTTTCGTACCGACACAACAAACATAAAATGGCCAGACACATTTAATTACCTTAGTATCACACTAATTCAAAAACACATAAAAAAAAATCATACAAAAAACACACACATCAACAAAAATACTATACAGCTTACTCAACAAAAAATCTCATCTTAACATAAACAACAACATTATACTATACAAAGCCTGTTTTTGTCAGATTTTAAGGTATGCCACATCAGCCCTCGTAAAATTTCCAATTCACTCATGAAATGACACTTAACGCCCCAATGCGAACACCGACAGCAGCAATTTTATTATTCTTAGAGTATTCAAATAGAATTCGCAGGGCCTGCAGTGGAGTTTTTTTCATATCTATCTCTATAACAGAACATGAACTAACATAGTCAACGAATACATCATCAGTCTATTGAACTTCATTAACAGATTTTGCTCAAGGGCAGGAAAAGTGATCATGAAAATAGAAATTACGTTTTTTTATGACCCAATAGCCTACATGATTATGTATTAATACAATAAAA